>JAVQJL010101739.1:0-53699 GCA_036024295.1 Nannoperca obscura
GTCTGAATTAGATTGGATATTAAAATTGTGTATTTTAAAGACACAATGAAATAAAAACGTATTTTTCAAGTTTAAATCCGATCACATCCATGTTGTATCTATGAATCTATGTTGATTTACCCCCCCCCCACTGATTTAGTGATTTAGTATTGTCCACCAGAATAACATACATGTAATTTTATGTGGACTCATTAACCAAAGCATAGTGTGGCATTGAGCCATGGTCCATGTTGAGAAGCTTAATTTCTGTTGGCTCGATGGTGACGTGAGCCGCTGAAGGTGGATTGAGGCCTGGCAGGAGTCGTTAGGAGTATTTTATGCAGAGCGTGGTGATGGGCCGGGGGGTCAGCTTCAGCCGTTGCTTGTCTAGTGGGGGGTCAGGAAGGGACGGGGACGGGGACAGGGACGGGGGGGGGGGGGGTATAGGGTAATGAGATGAAAAATCTGTCCCTCCCTTTGCAATGTTTAGCCCCCACCAGCCCCAACCAGTCGTCAGGCTCTATTCAGGCAGCAGTTGAGTGTGTTTCACCTTTCAGCACTGGTTAATTCAAGCAGGCCGATCCGCAGCCACATTTTACTGCGTCCCTTTTGATCACCAGGACTTGAGATTCCAGCTTTTAAATAAGATCGACACCAAAGAGAGTGCACTTAGTTTTAATGAAGGAGACATCTGATAAGCTTGATATAACAGATTTTAGACTATTTCAAACACTGCCTGAGCACTGAGCCGCAGAGCTCCAACATTATGATAAACTTCTGCTCCTTCGCTCTTTAACCCACATCAGCCCCCATTAGTGTCTGTCCACCACTGCTTTTCTTTCTTTCTTCTTTACTCGAGTGTTAATGAACCTGACTGGTATGAAAGTGGGGATTACGCTGTTGTCCTGCTGGGTGCTCTCTGTTCCTGCATGTCCACCTGAGGTCCAATCCCTTGAAATCACAAAGATTCAAGGCCTAAAATAAAATAAAATTCTTGTAAAAAAGACTTTGGTTGGCTTTAGTTTGGCGTGCGAGCCTATATGTAATCATATTTTGCAATTTTTCTCAATGACCCACCAGTATTTCACAAAAACAACACAAGCTACACCTTTCTTTATTTAAAACTTACAATGTGTGTTGACAGTTGTGGCTCCAGTTGTCTTCTGTAGTTTCGGCCTCGTCTGATTGCATTCTTGACCAGATCTGCAGTTCAGTGGGCCCCATGTTGACGGGTCCCAGCACCTGTAAGGTTTAGTCTCAAAATGGCCATAAACATGTCGAGGTGACGACAACTGAGCTGCTGATGACTGTGGAGGGCAAAAGGCTTCAGAGGGAGCAAGTGAAATATAATAAATGAGTCACACACATACAGCAGTATAGTCCCAGTAATTAATGTATGTGATTCAAGGCTGTTTCAAGGGCAGAGTATTTCATTCTAATTGAATTAAACTGTGTCCTGTCCCCCAGAGGGACTGTCCTCTCATGGCTCTGTGGTCTGTTTGGTTGGTGCGTGGTGTGTTGTCTGTGGTGTGGCGTTTGTCAGCAGTAATATGCAAACAAGACACTTTCGACAGTAGTTTCACACTGTATGAGCTTGTTAACAGTGGTTTCTACTGTTAATACCTAGAGGCCTGGCAGAGACCGCTGTTCTCCCAGTTTCACGGCCACTGCACGCAAGGGAAATCTTGGATTTAAGAAAATTTTTTCAACTTTTACTCCAACTCACAAACTCAAGAAAATGTATCTCATGTCTATAAAATGCTCTTAAATTTAAGATTTGTTTTGATTTAGTTGATTAAGAGTCATTCCTAGATGACTGCAGTAGAGAGATGGAGAGATAGATGGACACCTTTTGAGACATGTTCTGAAGTGACAGAATATCGTCTGTTATGATGAATAAAACATTAACTGAATATGTACACTGCATTCAGAAAATGATAGTGTTAGCCTATAATTTGCATTTGATTTCAGCATTTGATAGGGTAGGTTAGACTACTTTTTTCTTTTTTTGCGTTCCCCTGAATCATTATTTTCTGCAGTTGTCACTGATTTCTCCTTATTATACGTTTTCTATGATGCGCCTTGTCTACCAGCAGCATCATTTTCTCCCTGCTTCAATTCAGTTTTCATTTGTTTCCTTCCTATATATGTATTTATATATACCAACAATATTAGACCAGAGATTTTGAAATAATCCCCCCACATCAGTGTGTTCAGATGTGACTTAGTCTTGACTCCAAGGAGGCTTAGGGAGTCTCCTATTTAGAGCATTTATAAGTGTAATTGATAAAGGTACGAGGCCAGATCTCACTGTTCCCTCCTGAAACAAACAACCAAACAGAAAGTTACACTCGGCATGGTCATTTCTAAATCATAGCTTCATTAAAAGCTTGTAAGTTTGCTGCGCGGCTCGCTGGTTGGAGCTGTAGAGGCTCTCGGCCAAAGTGATTTTTAATTTATGATCTCCCTATTAATCTTGGAAATAGGACCCCGGCTTTGCGCCCTTTGATGTAGTGAGTACTCGGTGCGTGCTGCACATACTGTAGTGTACTGATACTCAACAGCTAAGACAGGCTCTGCTCAACCTCATTACCTTCTTACGCGGAGGTTCCCTCAGCTCCCTCTAAGAGAGCGCCGGCCGCTCCGGACCACAGGATTAACGTGCTTTTGTTTGATTATGGCGTTCTTAACGTGGTGCCGTTAGACGTGTGATGAATGGCTGCTTGAGAGAGCTGCTTGAGTGCGATTATTTATCTTCTCTCCACTGTCATGATGACAAATGGTATTTTTTATAATGTCTTTAATGTGTTTCCCCTCCCCACAATAACTGGAAGGTGTTGTCATTGGCTCAGTGTTTAACCTGCACTTTAGGAGGCGGAGCAGCAGGTTTCAGCTGCCCTGCTGAAGTTCCTCCGAGGCAAGACACTGACTCAGTAACAGCTACAGGGTTAATGTGAATATGTTGTCTGTATTATGAGAATAGAAAAGAATTTGAAGAAGTAAATTTGCAGTTCTGCTTAACACCAGATCAGCTATATGTTTACCGACGTGCAGGGTAAAGCTGTTAAAAGTTTGTAGTCTACAGTTTTAACAGCTTTTCTTTTTATGCCGACCATTTATAAACAGATTGTATTGTTTTTCACAAGTGTAAGCAAAACCAATATCTCACATTTTAATAACAAATTTCAATGTGATGTTAATTGAAATATCCGATTTTACACTTGGTGGGGTTTTCCGCAGGTTTCTTCTGTTATACAAGAAGTCTGCAGCCACGCTGGGCTCTGAGGGGCTGTACTTGTACAATGCTGATGTTTAGCAGGTATAATGTTGCTTGTGTTAACCTCATAGTTTCTCATATTAGCATCTCTTAACATAAAATAGTCAAATGAAAGGGGCACTGTGAGGTGTAAATAATAGAAGACAGCATTAAACTCTGCCATTTGTTCTTCTTCTTGTCTGGACATTTAAGTCGGCACTCGGCTGTTACAGACCTTTACACACACGATGACAGAGAACTACATATTGTATATTTATCAGTAGCCTCCTTGTTTGTGTCACAACTCGTAAACCGGGTGAAACCTGAATTTACGGTTGTTTTTTAATCTCGTCATTTGAATGCAGCTTTCTGGTTTTAGTTGATGAGAATGACTTTAATGCTCCATTAGTTTTGCTCTTTGTGATGCTGGCAGCAGAAACCTGCACTGATGCTGTATTCAGTTCTTATCTTTATTGGAGGCAGCAGCCCTCTAACCTTCAGTCCTCTGAAGGTGACGCCTTCTGGTGCGGTGTCCTTCTGTAGCTTATGTATCCACGTAGTCATGGTTTTCACATCAGACTTACAGTGATTGTAGCTCTTTGTCCGCTCTGTCTCTTTCCTGCTTTCTTTTTCTCCTTTATACTCAGACAAAAAGCAAAGAGATCCCAATATAATCTTTAAACAGACAGAGAAGAGCCTAAATAATGAAGGGACATTACACCAGCACAGACGAAGCTCTGAGGGAGAGGGTCTGGGTTACTGCCGGGTGTGATGTCTCTGTCCTCTCAGTAATTTGGTCACACAGTCCTTCTGATCTTTATCCACCATGACTTTGTTGACATTTTCTGGGATTCAACTGGGAGATTTGACGGCAACTTTGTGGTCTAATTAGACCAGTCTCACCGATTTGTTCTTTCTCTCTCTGTCTCTCAGCAGTTTATTACCCCAGTCACAAAGATCCCGAGTAGGCTTAAAAAAGACATCCATATTATATCTCGGTTTGATTACATGTGTCTTAATCTGTGTTCATACAACACAGTGTCAGTGGAGGATTTGTCGTTCGTAATTCTCTTGATGGTTGAAACTGGACTTCATTAATATTAAAAAGCTGTACACCTCCTCTCCCCAACCACCGTGGCTGATAATTTATGTTCTCTAGGCCTCAACCTACAGTCAAACCTGGCCTTTGTGCGTCTCTCAGAGACTCCTCTGTAAATCATAATGAGTCCGCTTGTTTACACGCCTCCGTTTATTATCGGAGACGTCTTGTAGCATTTCTCGGCTCTGTTGATCTGCCTTATTTTATATTAAGAAAATGAGCAGTAACCGTAAGTGTGTTTTGTTTACATGCCAGATGATTTGAGGTAAACAAAGAAGGCTCATCAGCCTTGGAAATTTGGTGATGAATTTCGATCAGTGGATTTAAAAGCACAAACCTCACCAAAATCAGTAAGTTATAAGGGATTTAAATGACAACATTGATCCCATCTTTAATACAAACTTTATTTGAATTTATCAGTCGTGAAGCTTTGCTGTTTTCCTCACTTGATTCTGTGATGACTAAACCTCCACTGCTTCAATGTACGCTCTCTGCTTTGCTTGTATTGACGTATGGATCACCACCACACACACACACAATGCTGTACACAACCTTGGCAGTCCTGCAGCCACAGTGTGTGTTTAATCTTTTCCCTGGCGCCACTTCCTAGCTGAGAGCATTCCTGGCACCCGGAGGCCCAGAGGGGGTCGAACTCTGGGGTGAAAGCAGTGTCGCACTTCAGACCTGGCACCTCGTATCGTTACCAACTAAGCATCTCTCTTTTTCCTCCGTTTTGGCCCAAAACGCCCCGCTTGCCCTCCGTTCCTGAGCGGAGGATGCTTGCATGGAGAATGACCTCTTTGAAGGATGGTCTGGTTCCTTTCAGAGGAGATTCTCCTCGCGCTCAGTTTCCCAGCGCTGCGTCTACGTCTGGAGCTCTGCCCGAACTCCCATCCAGGGAATGTGAATTGGCAGAGGACATAATTAAGGCGATGTCTGTCCTTATACGTGGCCGTAACCTTTAAGGGCCTCTGTTCACTGAGAGCTGTGTTTTTTCTGGCTACTGTTGCTGCAGAGTATCAGTTATAATATGACTTGAATGGATGAGGAGAAAACAGTTGTTGTCTGTGTTTGGCAGAGGTAGAAAGAAGAAGAGTGTTAGTTTATGTCAGGTTAGAAAGGATCTCAGTGTCTGCAGTAAGAAAAATGTTACTCTCACAAACACCACTGCTTTACTGTTTAGCATTTGATATTGTGTCTGTTTCCCATGAGGCCTGGCAGCTGAAACACTCCTCTGTCTAAACCCTGGAATCATAACAAATAAAATGGTCAGATTTTCACTGATAGATTGTATTCATTCTTCTGTGTGACGATTTGTGAAATGTGAAACTAAAGTACTATTTTTTAGAAAGTTTTTGTCCTAATAATAAAATTACAGCCAAAGTGATTAGTCAGTTTTAATAATTGATCAATCGTTTAAGCTATTTTAAAGCAAAAATGCCTAAAATGATCTGGCAAAAATTATTTTATGATTAAGGTGAATATCTTTGGGTTTTGGACTGTTAGTTGGACAAAACTAGCAATTTAAATGTGTGACATTGGGCTCTGAGACATTGTGATGTGCATTTTTCACAGTTTTATCAGTGTTTTTTTTTTTTTTGGCCCCATTAAAATAAAACCTGCTGACCCCCGTCACTCGTTATATTGCAGTTCCACCAAAGAGTGATTTTCCCCTCATTGTTTTAATTGGATCATTGGTAGAGACCTGAAAGCTTAAACTATCCAGCATTTTTAAAAAATATATATATGCATATATATATATATATATATATATATATATATAGAAGAGAAGTCAGACTTTCTTATCCTTTTCATTATCTCATGACTCTTTGGAAGGTTTTTGAACCCCAGGTTGGAAACCACTGGCTTAAAGGATTAATTAACGAATCATAAGAATAATCAGCAGATTAACTAAAAATTAAACAATCATCAGTTGCATCTCTGGTAGTAAATTTGTCCTCTCTTGGAGAGTGTAGAGCCCGATTTGTGAACTGTTCCCGGTCATTTTCTCCCCTCTTATATGCAAGTGTTTCCTTGTGTACACAGGTGTGTGTGTGTGTGAGAGAGAAAGAGAGTGTGTTTACAGTAAAGTGTGAATTAGAGGAGCGACCCTGCTTGTCTCGGCCCTTTGATTTGTTTCCCCACTTCCTCTGCGAAGCCCCGTATTATTACAGTGCTGGAAGCGCTTGACTGAAAGCAGGAGGATTAAAGCCGTGTCAAACATGCTTCTCTGTCTCACTTCCTCTATGACCCCCCCCACCCCACCCCACCCCACCCCTCCTCCTCCCATTCCCGCTCCTCCTTTTTCCTCCCCCCTCCCTTGGCACTGTGTGTTTAAACTCGCCCAGTGCCAAAACAGGGATCTGGTAACTTTGGGCAGTGCTGTTTGTTTGTGAGTTCTGCTCGCAGGTTCTGCTCTCTGGCCGGCGTCCAGATGCCCCCAAAACAAAGTGTCCCATTGATTATTTTGGAGGGAGAGGCCGAAGCTTGTTTTCCTGACACATTTGATTTGATTAAGCTTGTTTTGTGTTTGCTCTGAAGGCTACAGAAACCCGCAGGCCAGCGGTGCAATAGACAAAATGATAGTGGTCTCCCTCTGTGACCTCAAAGTGACACTGTGTAAGTTTTGAGAGAAGTCTTACGACAAAATGACATAATCTTCTAACAAATGTTATGCAACGTAATGCACCAGTGGTCAGTTTGATACACTGAGGGGTTTTACTGCTCCAGCCTTACTTGGACTGGTATGAACAGTGGGCTATGGGAGCTAATGCTAATATTTTACCTATATATTTATGTGTACAGTAACTGACATTATTGTGTCAGTGCATTGCTTTATGACTCTTTCACTGGAAATGAAAGCAAATTCAGATTTTTCCCATATTTATTTATCATGTATTTACCAGCTGTTGTCACTGTTCAGCAGAAGTTACATGGGCTTGCTGTAAACACACGCACATTTTCTTACTACACATCTGAAAACCAAAGAGTTAGCAAGACTTGGTTTTAAAACATTAATAACATCTGGAGTTTTTCTGCTAAACATCACATATAGTCCAGGCTTTGACAAGGCAAGTGAACTCAGGCATTTTGCTGTTTGATGCTTCAAATTAAAATGTTATGTTTAAACCATGCACTTCAAATGAAATGGATATACTTTTAAGGTCTAAACTGGTTCCAAATATTAAGGCAACATTCAACAACTGGGTTTGAAATAAATTGGGAAATGATTTCAGGTAAAGGGAAGCATTTTTAGACCGAGGCAATGCAAACGGTTTGTTGTGCGACTATGGGGATGACTGTGACTCGTTATCCCGGGCAGAGAGCTGAATGATCCAGGCTCATTGTACGTTGTTGTACGTTTGTTGCAGAATTTTTCTATCTGCTGGATTTAGAGTGACCTTGAAGCTGCAACTGACTAAAATCCATAGGTTTTGTGCTTGTTAGCAACATACAGAACCTCCCTTTGTGTTATTTGTTCTTTGTGATTGGACAGTTTAGGATTGAGTCTGTTTTCATTATAATTTTACTCCTCAGTGAGCAGGGCTCTGACTACTCCCGTCAGTGACTTTCAGCTGAAAAGCAGTTTTCCTTTTATTGTAAATGTGTTAACAGTAGAAAAACAAGCAAGAGAATAAGCGTAACAGAGTCATATGTCAATGTAAATGGGGCTTTATTTGTCATGCAAAACCACATAATGAAACAGAATCATTCATGTTTTATTAACCAACAGCAACATCTACAAATAAATAAAGCCTAACACGGGAATTCATGTATTGTACAGTCAAGACCTACTGTATAATAGAAGACAAAACACTACATGTCAAAGCCAAATAATTGAATGTATAGAAGATAAAACATGAACAGGGATCTGCTATCCAAACAACAAGATAAAAGACGAGAAGAGATTTGCTGAGCTGAGAAATGCTGCAACCGTTGAATTTGAGACTTAAGGCTTTCAGTATGGCATGTATAATGAAGTAGAATCTCTGCTTCCGGACAAAGACAACAAAGAGGGAGTTGTGAATACGGGTGTGAAATTGCTGATTAGAAACTTGGAATGTTTTGAAAGAAAACCTAAACTTTTCCTCTCTTAGTCTTGGCATACGTCTGTTATCTGTTCTGGCACATGAGGAACAAACTGAGTGCTGATCATAGCTGATTTATATACAACTTGTGCTGTTAAGTCCTTCATTATGAGCTTATCAGTTTTGCATTTACACTAACAACCGTGTACTCTGTTTAGACATGTGGGTCTACTGCAAATACCTGAACCCACTGATACATGAGCAGCCTTTGCAGAAAGCCTCCACCGTGCATGTACATGCATTCGTCCTGCATTTACTGTTGTACCAGCTGCCCCAGGTGTTGATGCTCATCTTTTAATACAATAACACATTAAAATGTTTGACGGTTCCTGTCATTTCAATGATAAGTCTGGTGATAACCTATGTTTTTCTTATTGCCAACAAATTCCATAAAAAGACCAAAACCAAGAATGTATTTAATCCACTATTAAGTTTTGCTTGTGTATCAAAAGCCTAATGTAATCTATGCCAGAGAGCTCCATTGTTGTCCACGTGTTCCTACATTACAACGAACGTGGGCACTGTAGTTTATTTTATTTTGAGTTGATCCCACGTACACCGTCCTGCTGCTGAAAATACTCTCTAGAGCAACAAATGTGTATTAACATTACTCCTGTCTGAGTAACGTTTGCTAAAAGCTACGGTGCCCATGCAGCTGTAAACATACATGGTTTTAGGAAATCATTTTGCATTAAGAAAGAAATCTAAGTGACCGGTATTTATGATTTATGTCCTTAGTACGAACCAGTGGTCTTGGGCCACACAGTTGCTGTACAGTCATTACTTGAGAATTAGTATTAGTACTTAGTATTAGTATTGAGAAACACATTGTTGGACTCAATGTTTTAATGGGATTGTTAATGATTACAAAAATATACAATATTTATTAAGCAAACATCCTAAAAGGGCTGTGGACGAAATTAAACGACATACCATACACTTGGAGTACATCCAGGATCTTCATCCAACCCAATCATCTATGGTTCGCCATGCTGCTCACTAATTTTGTATAAAAGACTTATTTTGGGTCACAGCTACTAGCTCTAAAATTTAAATGGAAATTTCCATAAGTCTGACGTTAACCACTCTTTTCCTTTCTCCCCTGGTCGTTTTCAGATGGTGTCCACTCAGTGTCAGCACAGTGTCTTCTCCAAGTCACCATCATCACCGATGAAATGCTGTCCAACAGTATCACGCTGCGGCTGGCCAACACCTCCCAGGAGCACTTCCTCTCCCTGCTGCTCGCCCAGTTCCTGGACGGTGTGGCCCGCGTCCTGTCTGCCGCCCCGGAAGATGTCGTCATTTTTAACATCCAAGACGACACGGACGTCAGCGCTCGCATCCTCAACGTCAGCCTGTCTGTGGCCATGCCTGTGTTGGGGGAAGGACACCAGCGCCCTGGAGGTCTGGACCGAGGAGGGGACAGGCCTGGGAAAGGGGTTGATGGTGGAGGTGGGGAGTTTTTTGGCTCTGAGGAACTCCAGGAGAGGCTGTACTTGAACCGCAGCCTTCTCACTAAGATTTCCTCCCAGGAAGTTCTCCCCTTTGACGACAACATCTGCCTTCGTGAGCCATGTGAGAACTATATGAAGTGCGTGTCTGTGCTGAAGTTCGACAGCCTGGCGCCGTTTGTTGCATCAGATACCATCCTGTTCAGGCCCATCCACCCCATCGCCGGGCTGCGCTGCCGCTGTCCCACCGGCTTCACAGGAGACTACTGCGAGACGGAGATCGACCTCTGCTACTCGAAACCCTGCGGAGCCCACGGCGTGTGTCGCAGCAGAGAGGGAGGATACACCTGTGAGTGCTTTGAAGATTACACAGGTGAGAGCCCTCATTTTACATAAACTTAATTACTGATGAAGCAGTGATGTTTTTCTTTTTTCAGTCAGTCTCATCTCTTGGCTTCATTAACCAAATGACCTCCCTTGGTTACTGTTGCTACCCCTCGCAAGTTTTCCATTCTCGCTTGCCACATAATGCAGTTCACAATAATAACGGGGCAAGATTTACCACTCAAAATTCATTGTAATTTTAAAAAGAAATGCATCTCTTATTTTACACAGAGATAAACAAAAGCAGGCTTCTTATTTATAGCGGGAAAATGGCTGAAATAACAATCAGGTTTATTGCCAAGTAGGGAAGACGATGGATTGTGCAAAATATTGACTCAATGTGCTGAGTCAGATGTGGAGACTTTATGTTAATGTAACTTGTAGTGTCCATAGGGCGAGTTAAGTTAGAGCTGTAACTAACAGATGTTACAAGTTGTAGCTAGCTAGCTAATTAATGCTAACCTTGTGAGTTAGCAAGTAAGCTAGAAAGTATGCTATTTATGGCTACATGGCCTTGTTGCTAAGGTATGACTGAGCAATCACTGTTTGGGGGACGGGGTTTAGCAATCTGTCCCACGTGAGTTCCCACTGAATAATTTGCCCGTCTTCAAATGAAGCGCCGCTAGTAGGTGAAAGGGCACCAAGCTGTCCACACGTAGCCTTCAAAATGTTAATTTCTCCTCCTTCACAAAGATCCCATGAGGGCTTTAATGTCTACATCTGTGCCATTCACTCCCCTCTTCAGCTTTATTGAACCTGCCTCTTTATAGACACAGACTGTCCTGTACACTGATGACCACAGCCCTGAAGACAAAGGCTGAGTGATGAGTTATTGATTTGAGTATCCCTGTTGCAGTCAGCCAGAGCGGAAGTAAACGAACAAACATGAGCCTATAAACAATAAGAATTTGTAGTAGAAGAAGTAGTAGATTGCCTCAATTGGAGCTGAACGCCACAGCAGTTTAGTCTGTTGGTTCGTTCTTTGTCTGGTTTATTTACCTGATCAAGTTGAATTGCCTTTTTTTAAAGTCTGGCATTAATCACTCTCTGCTAAAATATTTAAATCTTGAATTCTGAGGATGAAAAGATCTCTTTACGCTCCAGTTTATACGCTTCATTTGAGATCAAAGTCCATTTCCCTTCTTGTGTCCTGCTGCCATTGAATAACCTGTACACCTACACTCAAAACGTCACCCTGAGCTGTGGGAGTGGACTGTGTTTCAAAACTAACATCCAAAGAACTGGAAGAACGATGATATAACAAACCTCTGTTTCCTCGCTGACGTCTATTTAAAGGCTGCGGATTTGCAGAGAAATCTTTTCTTTGTGCTGAATTTTTGGCAGTGATGAAAACAACAGCGGTTTCGCTGTCCAGAGTAGTATCACTGAGTGGAATAAAGAAAGGAAATTATGAATTATAGATGGCTACAGATGGAGAGTGTTCCCTGGCTATAATATTTCCTGTGGTAAAAAAAATAGATAAAAAATATATATATATATATCCCAAAGCACACAGTATGTCGAGACGCAGAGGACAGAAGCTTCTATTTCTAGTGATAATGAAGAACTAATTTATTGCTGTTGGCAGCAGAAATGATAACCAGTTGCAGGAATTGTTATTCGGTCTCTGCTCCAGAAATTTGTCTGCTCACTCACTTTATGGTTAAAGGTAAAAGGGAGAAGTTGAAAAGGAGTTTAAAGAGGAAGTTAATTGAATATGCTAATGTATACAGTATGAATATTTGGGTAGTTGCCCCCTCTCTCTGTTGAGAGGTTAAGTGGGTCAAACCCTGACTTTTTAATGTGATTTAGAGTTTCATCTTGTCTTTGAAGCACCCGTTGGTATATTATATGCAGTGGTGTAAAGTAACTAAGTACATTTACTTAAGTACTTTATACTTCTACTCCACTATTAAGAGGGGAATATTGTTCTTCTTACTCCACTACATTTATTTAACAGCTTAGATTATTAATACAATTATTATACAAGTAATACAGATAAGTAATACAAGATACGATCAACAAACAAATTGTGATTTATTATTATAGATTATGCTATCCAGCAGTTTATAAAATAATAAAAACGATCCCCATCTTTGCCAGCTGCAACATTAAAGTGAGGATCCAATCCATAATATTCTGAAATGGGGAATTCTGCATAATAAGTATTTTTACTTTTGGTACTTTAAATACATTTAGCTTTTAATACTTTTGTCCTTCTACTGTGGTCAAATTTTGAATGCAGGACTTTTACTTACTTACACTGTGGCGTTGTTACTTTTACTTACTTTATGAGAAAAGCAATAAAAAGACAATGAAGCAAAACACAGCAAGGTAAGAAATTAATGATCAATAAATACAAATACAAATAATTAAAAACATTGAAAGCAATAAAAGGACAATAAAAAGAAAAGATGACGTCACATAAATGCAGTCTATAAAAATGGGTTTTAAGAAGTGATTTAAATAAAGTTACTGATTCTGCAAGCCTTATCTCCTCAGCCAGGTCGTTCCAAATATTTATAAATAAATAAATACTTAATTAATTCACAAGCTTAAATCAGCTTTAATCTACAGTGTAGTGCGTTATACACCATTTATAACCTGTTTATATACTACATATAAATGCTAAATGCAATGTTACATATAGGGTATTTAACTGTGTACATATCACATATTTATTCTACATTTATTGTTGTTGGAGACAATACTTCACAGAGTCATGATATTCATGTGCAGGTGTTCGGCAGCTTTGTACTCATCTCATCTAGTAGCACAAGCCGAGCTACTGAAGGACCACTTCACTCTGTCCTTTTTGTAAAAATCTGATTTTCACATTGGCTGTGAAATGATCACTTTAAATAAAACTACAGATCACAGTTGCTGCCAAAAGAAAAAGTCCCCTGAAAAAAACAAATCTAAACTGGGAAGCAGAAACTGCAGATATTCCCGTTGTTGTCTTTGGGCTCTCAGACAGTAATGGCATCCCTTCCGTTATTCCTCGTCAAACATTAAAAGGTTTTTCCCCCCTGTTTATGAAATGCCTGAAATAGTGTCGGCATTTGAATGTGTGGGCTCAGTCACTCAGTCCAGGTTGAGTGGCACTTAGATATTCTTATGCACAGCTGTGGGTGTTGGAGCTGAACTGTAGGTGCTTTTAACGTGAATCGGCAGAGACGGAGAGTGAACGTGTGAGTGGGTGAAGTGGGTGTATTTTCAGACCACAGTCAACTACATTAATCACCATCAGCAAGAGGTTTGGACCCGGGTGCCGTTAGATCCAGTATGCAGGACTTGTCCAGTTATCTGAGAGTCTAATGTGGTGTTGTAGCTGATGATTTAAGGTGTTTGCATCACGCCGTCACGCAGTCTGATCAAACGAGGTTTTATTTGATGCATTTTCCTCTGTGATCTACAACTCCCACTGTTCTGCTTCAGTGAGCGTTGAGTTCACCAGTCTCCACACTGTGGTAGAAGTTGTGTGTGTGTGTGTGTGTGTGTCTGTGTGTGTGTGTGTGAGTGCTAAATTGCTCACTCTATGTGATTCGGGTGGGTAGCTAAGTGCTGAATAGCTGTGATTATGTGTGTAAGAAAGTTGGATGGACAATCTGGAATGAGTGTGTGTGTGTGTGTGTGTGTGTGTGTGTGTGTGTGTGTGTGTGTGTGTGTGACTGTTGGACCGTAGGCGTTGCCAGATGGTCGCAGGAACGAACATGAAAAAATATAACAGCCATCATGTTTGCCGTTCTTTAAAAGGAGAGAGAGTGAATGATTCGGAGCGGCTGAGTCATTCTGTAGATGTCGAACAACAGGTCGTTATCCTCCTTTACTTCTCACATGTTTCCCTTAAATCACAGCGTGAGCAATGCGCATTTTTTTCTTTTTAAAGGCTCAAAGACTCTGTTTGAAATTGGCGTGTTTGTGATCATCATTCATCAGCTAACTGCTGACCTCCGCCTCTCTGTGATGAGAAACAGTTTTTTTTCCCTTTGGTAATTCATTCAATGATCCACAATGCATTTGTGATGTTTTAATGCGCAGACATGCTTTTGGAACAAAAACTGAAGTATGTTCACACTCTCATTTTTTCAAATAATCTCACATAAGTGTTTGAAATCAACACCTGCCAAGCACTGAAAGCCTCTACAATTAGCCTCTGAGAGATGGCATGAAAAAAAACCACATCGTTGCCAGGCGCATGAAGCGTTTAAAATCAGAGCATTTGCATTCTGTTGTTGTGTTCATAACCAGACTTTTTAAAATCTCCTATTAAGATACCTCAACTCATCCAATATCCATTTCGAACCAACACCAGTTCTCTCTTTTTCTCAGATTGACGATATGTACACTTCACTGTGTGGAACTCGTTGAATCATTTTTGTACGTAAGATAACAGGAGGCCAATGAGGCGCTAAAAACGAGTTTTTAATGTGGATTGTAAACATCTGGATACCTGCTTGACTTGATGAAGTCAGTATGTGTCGCTATTGTCATGTACAGTCTAAAATGTTATCCCACCTCTCAGAGTTTGAAATATTTTCCTTTTTTCAAGTATTTTTTGAGAATTGTATGACGTTATTGGTTAGTAGACAGCGGAGAGATGGAGCACAGATCCCACGCTGCTATAACTGCAGCGGTAGTGATTCAGATAATTTGCTAATAAAACTGCTTATAAGACCAAAATGTATTTAAAAGCAATGTATTTCCAGCAAACTGTTGTTTTGGTGCAGTAGACTTATTCTGGGTCTTTACTGCTGCATCGCTGTGTGAGAGTGTGTTTTTGTCCCTCAGGCTGTAGATGACTAATGTGATGAGAAGATCTGATCACAAATACACCTTAAGGTGTACCTACTCTGTTATTGATCACCTTAACTCAGTATTCAGCTTCATAGTCCTGAGTGGCTGAGTCTCTGTTGAACGTGGATCCTGCTCTCAGCTTCCCCGAGCTTGTTGTCTCTGGCGTGTCTGGAGGGATCCGCTCTCTCAGTATCACTCAGGAGACGATGCTCGCCTGTTACCTAGCAGCCCAGACACACCCGTTCAGGTTTACGATCGCTGAGGAAACTTCCTCTGCAGAAACAGTTTGCACAGTTACACCACATCTTTTAAATGATCTAATACCGAACAACTGAACACTGCTCTTGATTGTTTTCTGGTCTGAGCTTTTAGTGTGAATAACTGCACCAGTGGCTTGAATTTCACGATTGTGTTCATTCAGCAAGACACATCTTATTAGGCTCCTTTGTCACATTTTGCCCCTTTTTTTGTTTTCTCTCTTTTTGTGATCAATTTATGATGCATGATGAGCAATAACATGCTACATTCATTATGCAGATAAATTATCACCTGCTTTTAATGATTTTATGTTTGACAAAAACAATAATTATTTTGTAGGTAGTCACACCTTGGTTTTTTACTTTAATTGCAATTACGAGCAGAAAGACGTCTTGTCATATACAGTCTAGATAATGTTAGTATATGGTCAGCATATATTGACATTTATTAACCAAAAACAGAAATGAAAGAGCAAAGTGCTGAAGCATCTAAATAAAAACAGGATCTCTGGTGTCTGTGTGATTTGCTGCCTTAATGATTCATGCTGGCAGCACACACAGGGTGTGAGCACCAGGATGGACTCACAGAGGAGCGTAAACAGAGCACAGGAGACGTGTTTGAACTGAATTATTGATCAGGATATTCTGTAGAATTGTGACTGCGAGCCCATCACCTCCCTGCTGTGCTGCTCACCTGGCAACGGGAAGCTTCAGGAGCACCTGTGCTGGAGACGTCTCAGGGATGAAATGAACACTGAAAACCATTTTATCAGGTGTCAGTGAGGCAGATCCATATACATTTGTAGCAAAATGCACTGTTCAATATGTATTTCCCACAGTAAAGCACATCTCGGTGTCATTCAGACTGAAGTCCCACCATCCGAGCACCTCTGTTCAATACAGCTCTGTTTGCTGATGCAGTCTTTGACCACTGTGAATGCTTAAAGAAACACAAGTAGATTAATGCCAACAGCAAGCTGCTGAATTAATAAAGAGGCAGACAGCACTGTAACAGAAAGGCTTTTCGGTCAGCAGTAGCTGTCACCAGGACGCATCAGAAAGAACATCGTGAGCTGACGGGGCAGAGCGGCTATTAGGCTCCATTTTGTTGCTTCTGAAACAGAGTGGCACCGAGACATGCTACACGTTTCTATACCACTTTAGAATAGGACGCACTTTGCTTGAGGTTAAAAGAGGATTTATTGGTGTCTTACAGATCAGTAAATCATTATAAAGCATGATGATTTACTGATCTTTTGGATACGAGATTGTGAACATACGAGTCAAAGAAACCTCCATTAAAACATTCTTCGGTGATAAACGGTTTAACAGTAAGTCATTAATCCTGCAGTTGTTTGGTAAATCTTTAACAAGACGTTTTGCCTCGATGCTCTGCAGCTTTCCTCGAGGAGGTCAACAGTTCATGGGACGAGTTCAAGCTATGTTGGCAGAACATATAAACCAGATAAATGTGGGCCACAACCTGGCAACCCAACATTTTCTTTAGGTATTACAACAAGTTATAAGTAAACTGTAAAGCACGAATTCATAAACATTAAGTATCAATTTAAAATAGTTTCCAATTCGTGTTGCCTTATTGAAAGTTTAATCTCTGTTTTCTGAAGGAAGTTTCTCTGTAAATCCAAAGATGTTGTGTGATTAGTGTCATTATCAGCATCTTAAAGGTCTCATCCAGCATCTTGAATTCCGTTTGACTGAACAGACGCACCCCAACAGCAGCAATGAAACAAAGAAATTTGCTTTCGGCGGACTGTGAATAGAGTGATTAATATTCCCTTGTATTATTAATATACAAGTAATATTAATATAAGAGTAACTAAAAGGCCTGTGTGTCAGTGGTGCTGGATGAAGATGTGAGCTGTGTGTGTGTGTGTGTGTGTGTGTGTGTGTGTGTGTGTGTCAGTGTTACAGTAGTGCTTCAGTACACAGAGGAGGTCTTCCACACTGCTTACTGCGCTGCTTTGACACAGATTCCAGCTCACGCATGGGAGAGCGCAGTCTCGCCTGAGCAACCTGCGCAGCCTCCCATCCGGAGCATCCAGACAAACGGCACATGTGAGCTGGACTGCGGGGCGGAGGAGGATGGAGGCTCAACAGGGACACAGTGTCATTGTGCACGTCTGGCACACTGCTGTACTGCTCCTCTCCTTCAAATTGATCACTGTTTGCTTTGTTGGCCTGGTGTGACCTGGGCCTCATTCTGCCCCTCACAGTTCACCTCGATGCAAATACTTTTCACCATCGATTAATCGGTTGATTATTTTCTCGATTAGTCAATGAATTGTTTTGTCTATAAAGTGTCAGAAAAGGTTGAAGTGTGTTTTTACCGACCAGCAGTCCAAAACCCAAAGAGAAGAAAGAGAAAACCTCAAAATATTCCCATCTGAAAGAGTGGAACTACTGAATTTCTTTGCTTAAAAATGACAGAAAATTTTAATGATTTAATCAAAATAGATGTGGATTCATTTTCTGTTGAATATCTGTGTCAGCTCTAATGTGATCAGTGCTGCAGGGGTGGTGGTTTGCCTCAGGTCAACTCAATATGAATCTCCATAAATTGTTTGTGATTCAATAAATGAGTCAGTGGAATATAACTAAAGTTTTATTCCTTTTTATTTGATGGACTAAAACTTGATTTGATCTGATTATGAAAGTCTGATTAGAAAAAAATCTAATTTAGAAAGATTTGGTGTTGTATTTTGGCTCTGGTGAGAAAATGGGTGAAAAGATCAGATGTCAGCGTCGACAAACTAATATCAGCATTTCAAAAAGGCATTTGTATAATTTTAACTTATGACAAGAACCCAAACGATTCGTTGTTAAATTGATTAGTTGATCGACAGGAAGTCAATCTGCAACTATTATGATAGTTTTTTAGTAAGAAATGCCAGCTTGTCAATTGTGAGGAGGATCCCATGTGATAGTGAACTGAATACCGTTTGTTTTTGGAGACATTTTTCAATAATTTATCAATTTCATCGTAGCCCTGCATGTGATCCATAACTTAACTTTGATAAGTCTTGATAATGTAAAGCATCAAAATATGTTTACTTTGAAAAAGTCTGATCGATAGGCACGACACTACTGATTTTTGTATTTCTGGTTGAACTGTAATAAATGAACTCATCGAATGCGTGTCAGGTGTGAAACAGATGAAAGTAATCTTCATGAGTCACCACAGTCTGCAGAAGCTGCAATCATTTCGTTCGACTGCTTCAGAGTCTGAATGCATAAACACTTCCAGCTCACTGCTTTCAGACATCGAGTTGTCCCGCTGAATGTGAATGCAGCACAAACTGCAACCATGTCCCCAGAGGGAGGAGGGCGAGTCATGCTGGGTGTGACACAGAGGAGAGAGAGAGAGAGAGAGAGACGGAAACGGCAGACACAGTTAAAGAGAAAACAGTGCTCATAATTCTGACTGTTGAGTCACTTTTCCACAATGTTATAATTTATTATGCTGGAACAGTAGGGCTGTATATATATTTCAGGTGTATAATGTTACACCTCTATAACGGCACACATAGGGCAGCTGACAGAAGGAAAGCACACAGCAGTGTGGAGTCCCAGGGGAGGAAGCCACAGGGATGACTGAGGTGATGCGTCTTTGTCACAAACAATATTAATCCTCATTTCTTTCCTTTCTCTCCATCCATCTTTCTGTTTCCAGGAGAGCGCTGCGAGCTGTCGTCCCGCTCGGGCCGCTGTGCTCCGGGAGTCTGTAAGAACGGCGGCTCTTGTGTCAACCTGCTGGTCGGCGGGTTCAAGTGCGACTGTCTGCCGGGCGGCTACGAGAAGCCCTACTGTGAGATGACCACGCGCAACTTCCCCTCGCACTCCTTCCTGACCTTCAAGGGCCTCCGCCAGCGCTTTCACTTCACCCTCTCTCTCACGTAAGCACCTCCGCCTCCCTGCCGCAACAAGCTGCGGCTCACCTGGATCACCTGCGCTGTTCCATCGCCTTTCAGTAATCTGTGATTCACTCTTCATCCACCCCCACATCTTACTTCCGCATGCACACTCTCCAGCTGAAGTGGGCTCGCCCCCATCTCACATTTATGTAACCATAATGGTGTTTAATAGCAATAATGGACTCCCTGAACAACAGCCATCTTCTGTGGCGCCACTGAGTGCTATAAATACAGAGCCACTGCTAAAACATACTGTGCATTGGAGGTGTGCATGCCGTACTGAAGTGCAGGCTGTGACGGAGAAGTTGGACGGAAGGTGAGCTGAAGGAGCTGTGTTTTTTGGAGAGGAGATTTGCATAACATGAGGATGTTAATCCTACAGCCAAGAGTGAGTCTCATCTTATTACAGTCAGTGTCACTGGTCACTTTGAGCTGTGAGTCAGCGCCTGGCCTATTTCAGCTCAGATGAGTGTGCGGCCATTATGTGTGTGCGCAATGTTGTTGTTGTAGTTTGGGAGTCCTAGTCATGTTCCCTTTCAATGTCTTGAATGGCTTCAGGCACGTTTTTAACTGTAGTTTTGGTGTTTATTCTCCCCGATTCTTGTTTAGTATTTCATTTTATTTTCAGCTCCTGTTTTCATGTTTACTCTGGTGGGAAAACAGTCCCTGTATACTGAGAAAAGGTGGTATTTGTTTAGGTACGATGTCGATGTAGTCAAATAAATCTGACTTCATACCCCAAAATCAGAAATTACTCTCACAGGCCCCTCGATCCTTAGACCCTCAATTTCTTAATATAAAAATCCAAATTTAGCAGTACACATTGCATAACACAATACATCAGAAACTCTTAAAAAGTGTATTTGCTTAATTTACCTGTTAAATACATCTTTAAAGGATTTTTGTGAGTTATATGAGAAGATGAATATCACTCTTAATGTCTGAATTCTAATGTGTAGGTAAAGCCAGCAGCCAACTAGCTTAGCTTAACTCAAAGCACATAAAACAGTGATTTTCTTTTTATTAGTGAGACCCACAGATGCCGGTAGAAAGTGAAAGAAAGATTATTTCCCAAAACATCAAACTATTCCTTTAACTACCATATGGAGGATTTGATAGGGACTACTGGACTACTGGATTTCATATTACATCCAAGGAAAACCGTAGCAAACTAAAAATAAAGAATAAGAATTACATTTTAAGAATTTATGACATGAGATGTGCAAACAGTGGTGTCATTGCTAATGCTGGCACTTTCTCTGGGAGGTGGAAGAGCTCTCTCACGCCATAATTAGCATTTAGTGAAAATAGCAAAAATTGGAGCCCACGGTTCCTTCTTTTTTCCTACACAGCACAAAAAGAAAAGGCCAGCCTGCAAACACCTCATGCAAATTTTATAACATTTAATTTAAATTTAAAAGAGACAGTTTTAGTTCAGTTTTACTTTTTGCATGCTCTCCTTTCTGCTTTTATTTCACCTCATGGCAGCGCCTCCTACATCATTGTGAAGGTATTTTCCCATAGATGAGTTTTATGTTGTGGTGGTTACTATGTTGCAGCCACCCATCTTGTGTCTGTTTTTATGATGCAGGTGTAGCAGGTTGGGAAATTGAAGCTGAATCTTTTAATCTGTGTGGTAGATAATTTGGAGGGGGAGGTGCTTTAGAAATGAGCAGATGAGCTGTGAGTACTGAACACATGCAAAGACAGCAGGACCTCCAATCTGCATGGATTCTCCTTGTGATGAAATATAATCAACGATAAAAGCAATCCGTTCTGTTTGATATCTGTCACAACAAGGGACAACAAGTATCACCTCTCGCATGGTATCACAGGGAATGTGTCCTGCCATTTTGCTGTACTCATTGTGACACATGTCACCTTAGACGTGTTTGGCCGGGGTTGACGCTCACAATGGCTACCGGTGGAATTAATATCCCCCTTGTGAGCTTTATGGACTCGGCCCTTCTTTAAATGAGGTTCAGATGACAGTCTTTTTTTGATGGAGAACTGCTCAAACCAGTTTTGAAAGTGGTCTACATTTCGCTGGCAGGTCACAGAAGCTGTGAAGTAGCTGCCGTGTAAAAGGTGCCGATACCGAGCGCCTGAGGCAGGTGAGGTCAACAACTGTCTGTGTTACCTGAACCTGCACCTATCAGGTTCTCCCAGAAATGAGCTTCTGTTATGATGAACGGCCCAGGGTGTGGATCTTGTTCACTCAGAGTGACGGCAAATTTTAGCTCTCATTATATCACAGCTCAGGCTGTGAGCTCTGCAATTAAAATTTCACAAAAAAAAGTGTTAAAGAGTGTTAAAGACTGATCAGCACAAACACAATTGAAGGTCATTCTCACTGTCATATCTCTAATATTCTCTCATGGCTCAACTCTGAGGCTTGCTAATAGGTATACAATGATAATGCTAACATGCTAGTTAGCGCTAAACACAAAGTGCAGCTGATGCTGATGGGAAATTGACAAATTAAATTGTTAGCTGAAAGGATCGCCAAGATCGCAGATTGTGATCTCAACCGTATGAGTCAAGTTTCCATCCAATTGTGAACATGTGAATATTAGTGGGGCAGATCAAGAAAAACAGCTGGTGGTGCTAATCTTCTCCAGTCAGGTGCTGTTTATTTTACTGCAACCATCCAAAAGAATAGAGCACAACAAGAGGACCTTATCAAAAGAACACCAGTGAAACCTCAAACCATGCAAACACTGTGGAAAATGTGATGGAAAGTTTGTTTTATGTGTTAAGAACGTAACAGTCTCCTCATCAGTCCACACAGATCTGATGTTTTCCATCTCTTAAGTGTAGCAGTGGTCAATTGGAAGTTTTTTTTAATGCACAAATTAAAAAATGCACATAACTACAAGTGGCTGGAAACACACTGTGGCTCTGAGGAAAAGTCATGGGCTCCCCAAAGTATTTAAGATCCATCCTCTGGCAACAATGAATAACTGCACCAAATATCATGGCAATCCTTTACAACCTTTCACTGAAAAACAAAAACGTCAGTCTCGTGCAGGAGGTCACCAAAGCCAGTAGAATTCATCCTGTGGGGGCCATGAAGTTTCATCTGAATCCATCAAATAGATGTTGAGATATATTATATATATAATCTAACACAAATCTCTGTATCTGTATTTCACACTTATAGGTTGTAAAATCAGTAAGGGTTTTTTTTCCCTTCTTCTCCCCACTGCACATGTCTGATGCATGGCAGCATATTAGCACAGCGTGACACGGTTCCCTACATAAGGGCAGACTGGTTGTTATTTTTACTGATGGATGCCTAATGTGACACTCAGTGATGCCAGTTGAGTCAGTATTTAGCTCCGGCTGATTACTCTCATAGTTCAGAGGGCTCAGGGGGGCAACGCGGATGAGCCTTTTAAATCGACCCGTCAAAGACTCGAAGCCTACTGAGGAGTAATAGACTCTAGATCATAATTCTAGTTGGCGTCCCGTATTTTTTTTACTGGATATGTAGAAGCCATCTCACCGCTCTGTCTGTGCTCTGTCTCTGCTGTTATTATCAGCTGGAGCATCGGCATCCTCTTTTCTTTGAGGTCGTGATTATCGTTTTTCTCAGTAAGCAGGTCAGCGGTGCCGTGCCCCCTGGCTCCTCTCCAGCTCGAGAATACTGCACAAACAGCATCATTTACAGTATAGCCTCAAACCCTGAAGACTGAACGAAGGAGGGGCGGCTGCTCTTGTTGTCTGAGAGCATGTATAGTTATTTGGATGTATGAATGACATCCTTCCTCTAAAAGAAGAAAGTAACACTAACGCTGTGGTTTTCAGTATTTCGGAGAAAATGAAGCTGCATGTTAATGTGGAGTAAATGACCAGAAAAGACAGATGCCAGTAAGTCACACATGCCTCTCAGTTAGCAGATGTGCACAAGGGATCTCCTGTGGGATGGATAATGAATATATCCAGTAGTTAGTGCTGTTTTTTTTTATCGTAACACACTTCACACATCACAGTGACCCCTTTCCACAGCAGACCACAGCTGACAGGTACAAGCATGATATTTTTTAACCATGTGCTTCACCACATATTTTGATCCCAATATCGAGAGAGAGGCACCGTCGGCTGTCTGGTCCCAGAGGTGGAACCATGTTTGCGCAGATATATTGAAATGTGCATTAATATGCGAGAATCATGCAAGACGGCGGCCCCGAGCGATCTGGTTTCACCAGCGAGATGCAAACAGAAGTCTGAAACTGAGCCTGTGGTTACAGCACTCGCAGCTGTCTGTGTTCTCCTCCACCGAAAAATATATATTGAAGCTGTCATTGTCGTTACTCTAAACTGTCTTCCTGTGTGCTTCTTCCTTACATGCAGTAAACGCGTTCCCCCACCCCGCTGCTTTGACATTGCCCTAGTTTTCTGTCTTTGTGTTGTAGCGTGTCGTTTAATGTGGCTCTGTGATATCTATTCATGGCACGCAGATTCTGTATTCCTTATCCTTACCACTGTCTTTCCCTCTGACTTGGCCTTGTGTTATGATTAACCTCACTATCTGTTCAGTGATCTTTGCATGGTTAAATCCTGGTCTCATCTTCACGATAGTAAGTTACACATCTCACTGTATTACTGTGGAGGGCAGGGCCACTCCAGTGTAAAAACAGAAAGCAATGTGAATGTGAGGGGATGGTATAGATATTTTTAAATAGGTCAAACCACGTCCCCATTTTTTTCTTCTCCTTTTCTTTTCTCTGTTAACGTGGAGTACATGCATGGCCGACAGCGTATGTTCTTTTACAGTACACGTCAGTACTCATGTTATTTTGTATCCTAATGTTTTTAATAGTTCCTGGACAACAATTTAATATCTGGTTTGAACTGCATCGATAAAACATCAGAATCAGAATCAGAATACTTTATTAATCCCAGAAGGGAAATTATTATTCAATTATTAAAAAATTATTAAAATTAAGGGGAAAAAACATGTTGCTAAGATTAATGAATTGTTGTTTAATATATAATAACAAAAATATAGAATATCCCTAACTTTAACCATTAATTAATAGGGTGAAAATTGATCAATTAAATACATGAACAAAACTGTTGGGTTTGAACAATGTAATTGAATTGAAATATTGTCTGTTTTTTCTTTTCTTTTCTCTCAGATTTGCTACCAAAGAGCCTAATGGCTTGTTACTCTACAACGGCCGTTTTAATGAGAAACATGACTTCATCGCCATGGAAATCATCAATGAGCAGATACAGCTCACCTTCTCTGCAGGTAGAACGGACATTTTCTTCAGCTTTATACCATTTTTTTGTCCCGAGTGTGTTGCACTCATTCACCAGTTTGTTTCCCAGGTGAGACCAAAACTACGGTGTCACCGTACATCCTCGGGGGAGTCAGCGACGGCCAGTGGCACGTGGTGGAGGTTCACTACTACAACAAGGTATGATCCAGAATACATGAACAGAAGAGCTGCTCCTCAAACACCATGAATTTGTAGAGACTGGTTTATGATTAGGTTTCCAAATCGTGTTGTTTTCACAATGAAGAAGAATAACAAGTATAAATGTGGAGCTTGCACACTGACACAAGAGGAATCGTGCTTCTTTGGTAACTCTGCAAAAAAAGTGTATTTCCCAAATAAACTATTCCTTAAAACGCAGGTGAGCATGGTGAAACCTCACTATATAATGATTAAGTTTTCCATTCTGTTCATTTCCTTCATTTAATTATTACCTTGGGTTTAATATGTCTGCTGCTGCTTGCCTCGTCAGGTGTGGCAGAACATTACCAGACATAGAGTAGAGTAAAATCAGGTCACAGGTTTGATCCCCTGCAGACGACACTAAAGGCTGCAGTAATAACTGGCAGCTGACATGCTTTCTCAGTAAAATGCTTCGTCTTTAGGACATCCACAGAGGAGAAACAGTAGTGGGTGTAAACCAGAGTGCAGACAGGAAACACTGAGCTGTGTAAGTTTGTTGTACGGCCTCTTTAGTGCTGCTGCTCTGTCAGACTAAAGAATCGCTGCTGACAGGCTGATCATCTGGAAGAGAGCCAACGTGCCAACTAGACACTGACGGAGGGAGAGACTCAGACAGGGGGGGGGGAGTGAATGAATGAAAGCCAGAGAGTGGGAAGTCAGTGTTTCTCCAGACATGCTCAGACTGGATAAAATATGTTTTAGCTAATACATTTCTCCATAAGAACATCACAACAACTCAATCAGTGGAGGAATGTATGGAGCTGTTGTCTCTGCTCCCTGAGTACTTTCCCAGCCAGGACCGACTCACAGGATGTCACATTTTAGTCTATTGAGGAAGTCACTTTGCATTATAAAGATGTTGCCAGGCAACACCCCTGCCGCTCACATTTTCTATTCAATGTCTATGATAACATGGCCGTGTCAGATTTTTGCCAGAAGAAGTGATGAAGGGGGAGAATCTTGTCGACTTTTGGATGAAAACTAGTTGTTTCTTTGCCAAGAAGACATTATAGTCTCATTAATCACTTTGGTACAAAACCCTTTAAATGAATTGATTCTTTCGCTGTTTTCCTAAACTGGTAGTTTTACATCTGTAAGTGTGCTGCATGTATGAAGCTCTAGAGCAGATTTCTGACAGTTACAAGTGCGACATGTAGAAGTTTGCATTCACCAGTTTGATAAAAAACAACTTCACATTTCTATGAGAACTGGTTCTGTTGTGCTTCAGTTCATGGATCTGTATAACCCTTCAGCATGATTTGGTGATATATAAATGAATGTATGAAGTAACTAATTATACATTAAACATTAACAAATGTAATAACTTTATAATTTCTTAATAGCGAAAAACAGGAATTCATGATATTTCCTGCATTAAGTTGTTGTGAATTATAAATTAGTTATACATTATATTATATTATATTATACATATATAATGTAAAGTTTTGTACCTGCATCATAGTCATACCTATAGTCATAGTTATCAAAGTGTAACCAGTGTACGTCTTACATATTTATTATGTTGAATACATATCATCGTTTTAGTACTAAACATCAGAAAACTGTCCGGGGTCCAACCTGCAGCTGTAGCTGAACTAATCCTCCCTGTCCTCCTCTAATGTTCCACATCCTGTGAGTCGCTGAAGTAGAAACATGGCTCCTCCCACTGAAGGTATCCCATGGTGGCCCACTCTGACCCGTCCCTGTCCGCAGGGGGTGGGGCAGGGTGAGGCGGGGAGGGGGCATTTTAGATTGAAATGTGGCTTTCAGGATGGTGGGGGACTGTGGAGAATGGCAATGACCGCTGCCTTTGTGTTTGGCTCTGCTTCCTTTGGGACCATGGGCAGTGAATGATGCGGCCCCGGGGAAGGTGCCCCTCTCTCTCTCTGTTCTCCAGCAAGGACAGAAAAGAGGAGCAGGAGAGGAGCGAAAGGAGGGCAAAGAAAAGCTGAGAGAAGTATTGACTTGGGCTTTGAACGGGGACGCTGCGCTTCAGGGCCGACCCCTCTTGTTGCTATGGTTTTTCCAGTCAATCTTAGATCCCATATTTGCGTCGCTTGCTGCCATGGTCCTCCTGCGCAACCCCTGTCACCCTCTGTGACAGGGAACTCATATTCCCATAATCCCCTGTAATGGCGAGTGAGAGCAGTGTTTAATGTGGTCTTGAGCAAATATGTGCGTTCCAATCAGCGCTGACAGGACAGGGTTTTGTGCAGCAGAAAGACGTCCTGACAGACAGTCATTATTGGAGAGTCAACAGCCGCCGTGACTGATGACAGCAGAGGTCAGTGAAAGGAGGGCCCAATCTGGAGCGCTGCCTGTTTCAGAGCTTTCACAGCGAAGGGAAAACCATGGAAAACAGCATGTCGGATGATTTCACCTTTGGCAGTTCGCACTGCATGTTAGCTTGTTTCATCATCGGCAAATTTGTCACAAATTGGCCTCAAGGATCAACTGAAAAGTAAAAGCCACCCTCAGTGTCTGTTTCCATCTACTTAACATTTCAGTGTTGAGCTGTAAGCGCTGGGACATCCTGTGGGAACAGTGCTTGATAACAGGGCCTGTTGTATTTGAAAGAAAACTTAGAACTGGAGACTGACGAGTAAGCTGGCTAGCATAGTTAGCATGGCCACCAAAATAATGATGATAATAATACAGCCATGAGCAACTTGATGGTTCTAATCCTGTTTTTCTTAAAGTGTTTGTCAACAAACAGTGAATAGATTGCCATTGTATTTTGTACGGACATTCATGGTCCCCAGAGAAACAACCAAACAACTTTAGTGATCCCCTGACTTTTTATCTCTCTTTACCAGCAGGTCAAAGTTTTCACTTATCCCGTAATATATCTCAAGATCTATCTGATGGATTGGGTCAAAATTTGGCACAGACATTCATGGTTCTCAAATTTGAACCCTACCAACTTTGGTGATCTCTGACCTTTCACCATAAGGATGACTTTTCTTACTTCAAGTGAAATGCTTCAACAGCTACCGGATGGATTTCCATGCCATTTTGTGCAGACATACATACAGCACATACATGTTCCCCCTCAGGATGAATTTCAATCACTTTGCCGATGCCTTAACTTTCCGTCTGGCGCCATCGCAATGTAAATTAACTGTCCAACACTTTGTTTTATGACCAAACACCTGCGGAACTGACATATTCCAATGAGCCCCAGCTGTACTTTGTGTTTAATGCTTATTAGCAAATGTTAGCATGCTAACACTAAGATGATGGGCATGATAAACATTATACCTGTATGTTATGTTTATGTTTATTTTTATTTAAGAAGGGGCAATGCACATTAATTGGCAGGTTGATGGCAATCAAAAACATTACAATAAAAACACACAAACAAATGCAAGTACATAAGCACATCACCACAGACCAATAGCAACACAAAGACATAACCACTACTCCAGATTATGAGAGTTTGTTTCTCCAACTAATGTTTTATAGATTTAGAGAAAGAGTTAAGATATGTGATGTGCTGTGGGTAGCATTGTCATTGTTAGCATGTTAGCATGCTGACTTGCTACTAGCGTGGCTGCAGACTATTAGCATTGTTTACGTGTGTGCTTTGCTTTACACTTTGATTAGTTTTGTTACAGTATTTGTTCTATAGATTACACATTCTTGTGCTGCTTTTATGTTTTGGTGAGTTAAAGACAGTTCTCCACTCTGGTGGAGGATAAAGTTTCATTCTATGCTTCTATTCTACATTTCACATATTTCAGTGTAGATACAACCCTGGCACATTGAACTGACATTTCTGTTTCACCGAGAATGATCAAGTGGTTGAGGTGAGGTCTTGAGAAAACATAACAGACTGTTTAGAGTTATTATTGGTCTCATCTCATTCACATCGCTAACACTCAGCACACTGTGATCACAAGACACAAAGCGAGCGCAGGAATTTAACTAACTGCAGCCTCTCAGTTACAGAGTCATATTATTAGAGGCTCACAGGGATTTAATCTGATCTACTCAATGAGAAAATCGTGAGAGAAATTTTATTGTGGCAGTGCTTTGGGCTAAAATTATTTTTTTCATTACTGTATAGCTTGATAATAGGTTTCCTATGATAGAGCTGCTAAAGATGTTGCACCAGCCAGCCAAATCTATACTATATCTCTGGATGAGTGTTGTTTTTCCGAGCTTTTAAATTAAGGGATCAGACACCAAAGACGAGGCCTCGTGGCAGAAAAGCAGTCAGGAAATTATAATTCCTGAGGCTCATGCAGTCAGTGGCGGGGATCTATTTTAGTTCAACCTCATGGAGAACTAAAAAGCCAGACAATAAATGCTTAATGTCTGTTTTCAAGCCATCAGCAATGAGCCAATTTGTCATATCATCTCTGCACATGAGACGAGCTAATTCCTGCTAAATCCTGTCTGACCAGCTGACCGCTCAGCGGCCCGTCCCCTCCTGCAGGCAGCCGTGTCGGGCCCTGCTCCGCTCTCAGCTCAGCTCGCGACACCAGCTTGAACCTACACTTAGTGTTAATATGAGCTCTACGTGACCTCAGAGAAACGGCCCCTGTTTGAAAAGAGGTCGCGACCTTTTATTGACAGGATCATTATTCTCTCCCTCGCAGACCCCCTCCTCCTTTTGTTGCTCCCCCCATTGATTTCTCAGACAATGAAGAAGATCCTTTGTCGACAGGGATGGTGTCCTGCAGAGAGGGAGCGCTTCTCCTGTGTGCATGTGTGTTGGTGTGTGCGTGTGCTTGCCAGCCGCTGGCTTTAGCTCGAGCTGTTATGATATGAATTATTAAAATACTCAACAACAGCGAGATAAAGATGAACAGGGATTGAACTGATTGCAATGCAAAAGATCATTTATGTGGTTGTTGTTTTCCCAGTTTCAAAGCTCTGGTTTTTAATCTGGCTCATAAAGCTAAGTACAGCCTAGCACCGGCTGAGATTCCCAGAAGTTTCTGTGCTGCTTTATGAATTAATCCTTTGTTAAGTGCAGCAGAATAATGAGATATTTTCATAACAACCTATTTCTGAGTCCTATTTATAAATTCTGGTTGACCAAAATACTTCAGCATCTTAAAATAGTAGCACAACAATACAGTTTTCTCTTTTTTTCCAGTGTTTCATGATTTTTATGCTGACAAACCTCTTAGAAATTCTCAAATGAATATGATACTACAGGACAAGAATAGCCTTTCTCTTTTCTGTCCACATGAATCAAGCTATTTTTGCTGTTTCTGCCGTGCTGTACATTGCTGCACTGATTCAGATCACGCTGATGAATCCTCTTAAAATAAAACAGTGATATTATTCTGTAATGAACTCTCAAAATGCAAAAGTCAAAAGCACATAAAACATAGATTGCAGTGTTAATACATAAATCAAGGAGCCACAAACAAACAAACAGTTCTCTAGATTCTCAAGTGTGCACAAAGACTTCACTGTGCATAACACGCTATGCATTCTTAATCCTCATTGTTTTGACCAGAAACACAAGAAAGGCGCTTCATAATTTATCTTGATATTCATGAGTTTTTCTCTCGCTCCGCAGCCGATCTTAAACCAGGCCGGCCTACCGCAGGGTCCCTCGGACCAAAAGGTCGTCATAGTGACGGTGGACAACTGTGACACCTCCGTGGCCCTCAGGTTCGGACACATGATCGGAAACTACACCTGCTCTGCTCAGGGCAGCCAGTCAGGATCCAAAAAGTAAGTCCACAGGAAAGTGCATCAGCAGAGTTGCAATGTCTTTTATTAAGATATGGAAGATAAATCTTAATTTTGCAACAGGAATTTCATAAATAAAACCTTTTGCCTTATATATTCCCTCACTACTTCTGTATTGACTCCAGTAATTTACTTGATTACTTTCTTTGCAGTTGGCTCATTAAGAGCGGGAGTAAACTTGTTTTGAAATGAAGTTCCACATCCCCAGGGTGTTAGCTAAGCTTTGCTTTTTTCTTTTATAGGGATGTTTATCATTTTTCTGTAAAACTATCTCTGTGATGAATTCTTCATTAGTGTTGATGATGTAAAGGCAGAGCAAAGCTCCGGGGGCGTAAATGTTCATGGGGTTCTGTGTTTTCAGATCACTGGACCTGACTGGCCCCCTGCTCCTTGGGGGGGTCCCCAAACTCCCAGAGGACTTTCCTGTTCGCAACCGGCAGTTCGTGGGCTGCATGAAGAACCTGCGTATCGACAACCAGTACATAGACATGGCCAGCTTCATCGCTAACAATGGCACTCTGCCAGGTACGTTTTGACCCGCTGTTTGGCATCCAAAGATGATCCTTTACTTTGTCTCTTAAACCATTGAACCTGTGACTGTTTTGCAGTCAAACAATGTTTTGTTGTTAGACCGGCCAAATGAGAGAGACTGGCAGAGGAAAGAAAATAACAATGAGTATAATGAGCACAGCGGGGAAGTAGAGTCAGTGGGAAATTAAATCATTGTACCTGCTATGAATAGTGTATTACCCTAACTCTTTGCTACTTTGATGAAATAATGAGGTAGGGCAGATCAAACGGAGAGAGCAACCTCTTGATTTCCTCGCACTCCTAGGATGCTCAGCCAAAAGACATTTCTGCAACAACAACCCTTGTCTGAACGGAGGAACCTGTGTGAACCTGTGGGGCTCCTTCAGTTGTGATTGTCCACTCGGATTTGGAGGGCAAAACTGCGAAAGAGGTGAGTGAGTCAAGTGGAAAAGTGCATGGGGGAGGTAACACGCAGACATGAGATGAGACCTGACACGGACTTGTCAGCAGTTTGGACTGTCCTCCTCCGTGTTTGTGACCCGAGACTGAACTTGTCACTGAGTATGAAGGTCATAGTTCATCAGGTCAAAACAAGCAGAGTGGAAACTTTAACAGAAACTCATTACTGCAGAAACTGCTGCATTTGCATTTAAAAATAACAGGTGGGCAGTGTGCTGTGAAGTTATTGTTGTTTGTTTGAACACCTGAATTGATTTGAGACACTCGCAGTCATAAAAAGCCGGTTGAGTCTGCCAGCTGATTTATAACAGAATAAGTACCAGTGGTGCGAATCGAGCTGCTTGAGGTTGAGTTTTCTCAGATTTAGACGGTGTCGAACAGTTTGAGAGTAATTGCTTTTCTACTTTTGAAGACATACTGTACGTTGCTTATGTTTCTATCCCCGTGTTCTCCTGTGTCCGTCTTCGTTCCACCTGATCCCCTGCAGCTGTTCTATGTGCTGATTTATGGTTTACAGCAATGTGAGAAAAGACAGAGGAAGAGAAATGAGCCATGTAAAACAACACACATTTGTTTTTAACTCGAAGTAGAATGAGTAAAAAATGATTTATATACAGTGGCCGTTGTTTCATACATATAAGATTTAAAAGGGAGGATTAGAAGATGCTGTGCAGGGAAGTAGAGATGGATATTTCAGCTGTGTTGCTTAGAGGGCATAAGTGCTGGGGGAAAGGTGGGGAAGTGGGACATGGTGCAGTGTGATCACATGTTACTGATCTTCAAAGATGATTTAATGAGCTTTGATAAGTTGAATATATTATAACCAACCAACCAACAGTCTTGAACAAGCAACAACACCATTAGAGGTGCCTTTTAAATGCAGTTGTTTATGCACAGTATGTATGTGTATGGGTATGGTGTTGAGCTGAAATAATAATGAATTATTCTGATAATCAATTAGTCAATTTTCAAGCAAAAATGTCATTCCAGCTTCTCAGATGTGAAGATTTCCTGCTTTTCTTTTGTCTTACATGGTCGTAAACACACGCTGTTTGTCAGACTTTACAAGCAAGTTGAATCTCTCACTTTCAGCTTTGGGAAAGTGCCATGAGCATTTTTAATAATTTAGTAACTCCATAATGAAAATAATAATTAGTTGGAGCCCTAGTAAGGTGTGTATGTTAAATTTACCTCCATAAATATTGATCTGTTGGTGTCTTCTGGTAGGACGGATACAGTGGGTAACTAGGTGGTAATTTACCCACACAGTGCTAACTAATAATAAGTAATTAATCAGGTGGTTAATGGATACATTACACGTTTTAATCTTTTCGTGTACATTTTAACCAGTCTCTTCGGCATCTCACTCCTTCCACCAGCCAACAATAACAGACACAAGACACAGTAATCAATCATTTCGATTGGGTGCTTTTCTTAGTACAGAGACAGCGTAATGAGAGGGAAACTGTTTCACATCAGACAGAGTGTCCTTTCGTGTCACTTTGTTGACATGTGAAGGAGCCTCCGAATTTGAAATGATTTGAAATTAAAATTTCACTGCTACTCTAAAAGATTTAGAGTCATTGGGGTTCTTAAAGATTCCCTCCAGACACGTTTTTAGTCATATAAAAAAACTCTGCCTTGAATAATAATTTCCGTCAGATGTGTTTTTTTCCACAAAAAAAAAAGTTCCCCTTCTGCAGATGAATGTAAAAACTGCTTTCTAGCGTCAAACTCTCCACGTATCGTTGAGTGAAGCTCAACATCACAGTCAACAAACTAGAAGAAAAACACATTTTAATCTTGTGCCGTTTTAAATTTTTCCCTCAGTGTCCCAGTATCTTCTTCCTCTGAATTACAGTTCAGGCGTTGGTTTGTAAAGCCAATGACACAAGCTTTCTGGGAACACCTGCTTTGATTTCAGACAGCCACAAAAAGCTTTGCAGAAAAGTGAAGCGTCTTTATGTTGGAAAAACAACGTCTTTAGCTGTGATAACTCGGACGTAATCAGAGAACATCCTGGACTTGCAGGTCGACCGTAATGTCTCACCGTCTCGTGCCATCTACTGTGAAACTCTCTCCTCGTTTATCATCATATGTATCATGACTGCTTCCAACCTCTTACTCTCTCTTTTTAACATCCTTTTCTTGTAGTTATGTCCAGCCCGCAGCGCTTCTTGGGTAACAGTCTGTTGCAGTGGAACAACATGGCGGCGACGGCTTCCGTCCCTTGGCACGTAGAGCTCATGTTTCGCACACGTCAGGCCAGCGCCACTCTGCTGCACATCTCCGCTGGCCTGCAGCACAACCTCACACTGCAGGTGAGAGCAACACATAGTTACACATGAATACATGCAAACACACTTTCTGGCTACGTTGCGGTCTCCTCCTGCTTGAGGCCAAGTTGCGTGAGACGTTATTTTCATCCACACACAGTTTTGCAGTCGCTGTAAGGTTGCAGTGCACAGCAATGTGAATTTATCCGCAAGGGGAAACTTTTAATTAGAAAAGAAAAGAAACATTTTGAAGGATTTATTTTGTCACTTAATCTCATGGGAAAAGCAAATTCTGTAACAGAGAGTAAAAACATATTTCTTCATGCGTGTGAGGTCCTCAGCTGAAGTTTGAAAGAGATAAAACATTGTAGGATTGAGGCTCCACCTGTTGGCCATCTGAGTATCAGCATATCACCAGATTTCAGGGGAAGCTGAGACATAACCCAATGATGAGACAATCGTAACATCTGAGGCATTTTCAGCCCTGTGTTCGGCTTCTTTTTGAGCTCGTCCAGACTGACGCCTCTTTGATGTGACATAAGTGTCCAATAATCTACTTCCAGCCCTGCACACCCATGATGTGCAACAATTCGAGGTTTGAACTTTGACTATAAAGTGTAGGAAAAAAAAAAAAAGGCTGTCAGAACTGGATGTATTTCTTCATCGTGTGATGCAGTACTGATTCTTGGTGGTCTTTTTTTCTCTCCTCTGTTATTGAACGTCGGTTCAATCTCCCTCCTGCTGTTTCTTCTCTCTCCGTGCCTTTGTAGCTTCGCGGGGGAAGTGTGTTGATGGGGCTGCACAGAGGGGAAGACTCAACTCTGTCCCGCGTGGAGGAGGTGCTGGTGAACGATGGAGACTGGCATCATTTGCAGCTGGATATAAGCAGTTTGGGGGGAGCAGCGAACCCTCACAAAGCAGTCTTGTCTTTAGACCAGGGACTCTACTTGGTGAGTTGTTGTATCCTACTTGCTGTAAATCCCTGTGAACTCTTTTCTTGTAGTTTTGCAGCCATAACGTTTGTGTCATGCACCTTTCCAGGCCAGTATGGAGGTGGACGGGAAGCTGCGAGACTCAAAGCTGAAGACTGTGAGTGTTGGTGGTTTGGCAAGGCCTGATGGGAAAATTCAGCATGGCTTCCGTGGCTGTATACAGGTCCGTCCCTTCTGTAGACCCCATTCATATCAGCATTTGTGATCATATCTAAAATCAGAAGTATTACATTTAGTCAAATTTAATTTAATTAATACATTTTTAATGCTCTTTTACTTTTATTTGTATTTGTTTATTGTGTATATATTGTCTTTGTTATTTATTTAATTGATAATGTCTTTTATTGGCTTTTAACCGGGACCTCAGAACTTCATTCTCATGCAATCGCATGTGAAAGTGTGATTTGTATGACAATTAAAAAAATCCTTGAAACCTTAAATCCTTGAATATCAGTGGTGGTTTAACAGCATTTCAATGAGTATATCTCAAGTTTAAGCTACATGTTAAAATACTACATGTTGAAATATGTTCATTGAAAATCTGTTTATGTAAATAAAAATAAGACTCTTTAATCACGTCTCACTAATCGTACATGTGTTTGTTTGTTTGTTTGCCTGCAGGGTCTGCGTGTGGGCGGGGCTCTGAGTCTGTCTCAGGCGCGGAAAGTGAACGTGGAGCCCGGCTGCAGCGTGCCCGACCCCTGCAGCTCCAGCCCCTGTCCCGTCAACAGCTACTGCAGCGACGACTGGGACAGCTTCTCCTGCACCTGCCTCGCTGGTCAGTGTTACATGTTCAGAAAACCCCTGGCCCTAACATTTTGCAGGGCTGGAAGGTCTTAAAATGCTTTGTATTCCTTTAAACATATGATAAAGCAACACAAGTCGGAGTCGCAGTTAACCTTTTCAAAGATAATCCTTTCTTCTTATTCCTGCTTACCACAGTTTACTGCCAGTGTTGTGAGATACAGTCACTTATCTATTTCTTTTGTTTCACCTTTTTGTTTTTTACAGGCTACTACGGCACCAACTGCACGGATGTTTGCTCGTTAAACCCGTGTGAGCACGAGTCAGCGTGCACCAGGAAGCTGAGCTCCTCTCGCGGTTACACCTGCGACTGTCCCAGCAATTACTTCGGCCCGTACTGCGAGAAAAAGTAAACACATTAATGGGAACCTGCGGGTGTTGATGGCGTCTCTTCTTGTGCCGTGTGCTTTATCGCTCTGGAGATGCGCTGATAATGTGTATGTGTGCAGGACCGACCTGCCGTGTCCCAGAGGCTGGTGGGGTCACAAGACCTGCGGCCCCTGTAACTGTCAGACAGACAAGGGCTTCAACTCTGACTGCAACAAGACGAGCGGAGAGTGTCGGTGCAAGGTGAGTGTGGCGACCTGCAGCAGTTTAACTATTGTTTTAGTTATTATTTTTATTTCAGTTTTCCTGCTATTGACTTTTAAAGAGCATGACCATGAACAAAAACAACATACAATTAATATGAAGACCTTTTAAACATGGGGGGGTTATAAAAATTATAAATAACTAAAATAACATACAGTACATACACAAGGTATTTTTATGATACATAAGTCTGGTCTCAAGTTGGAAATGCGACATAATTGATTAATGAATGAAAATTAACCATTTAATAAATCCATTCACTAGGCATTTGTTTCTTCAGCTATTTCTTTTTCTTTTGTTTTCTTTATTAATTATTTAAAGTTAGTCCGCCGATATAAAATAAAAGCTTTGATAACATGCTTAACTATGTTACACACACACACACACACACACACAGACTTCCATTGTTGTTCAAGTGAACATAAGTGAGAAACTCAACCTTCAGCACCCAGGGGTTTTTGAACAAGCAGCTGCAGCCTGTTGAAAGCCTCAGGTGGAAATGTGTGTGGATGTATGAAAGCACTTCCTCTCTCCAATCCCGTTTCCAGGACAACCACTACCGTCCTGAAGGCAGCGACACCTGCCTGCTGTGTGACTGCTACCCAGTCGGCTCTTTCTCCAGAGCGTGTGACCGAGAGAGCGGCCAGTGTCAGTGTAAACCCGGTGTCATCGGACGCCAGTGCGACCGCTGTGACAACCCCTTCGCTGAGGTTTCTCCGAATGGCTGTGAAGGTCAGAAAACATCAGATGATGTCAAATTATTGTAATGCTTAATTTATAATCCCTGCTTCATTTATAGCTACAAATATATTCATTTTTCTCTCCTCTCCTTCCTGCTCCGTCTCTCTCAGTAATCTATGACAGCTGCCCTCAGGCCATCGAGGCTGGGATCTGGTGGCCCAGGACTAAGTTTGGTCTCCCTGCAGCAGTTCCCTGTCCCAAGGGAACGCTCGGTATGGTGGTTTTTCAGGCAGCTCGTCAAATTACCATATAATAATGGCAATATATGACGCTCGCCTCAAGCCCTCTCTCAGCCGCAGTCTATCACCTCTCATGTGATAACGCTCCCTCTTTCTCTGTCCTCCTCCTCAGGCACAGCGATTCGCCACTGTGACGAGCACAAGGGCTGGCTGCCTCCCAATCTCTTCAACTGCACCTCCGTTACCTTCAGCAAGCTGAAAGCCCTGGTGTGTAGCTTCTCTCACTGTCAGTTCCCACAATAGCATCCTCATACGGACGGATGTGGAGGAAGAAAGCAATTGTGATGCCAACATGTCTATCATCTTAGTTTACTATGTTATTATGCAAACATTTAGCTCGAAACACAAAGGACAGCTGAGGCTGATGAGAATGTCATTAGTTTGACCAAAAGATATTAGAAATTCATTCTGAATGTGTGAACCAAATGTATGGCAGTCCACTTAACAGCTGTTGAGACAGTTCACACAAAGAGGAAAAAATCAGGGGTTCATCAAAGTCATTAGGATTCATCCTCTCGGGATCATGAATGTCTCTACAGGATTTCACAGCAATCCATCCAATACTAACAGACATCGTCATCCCCGGAGCCACACAGCTAGCATAGCTAAAAATATGTTCCACCAGTGAAAACTGTTTTTTTTTTTTTTTATGTTTGTTTTTCCCTTTCCTTCTGCCAGTCTGAAAGGTTTTCTCGTAACGCTTCACTCCTGGATTCTGGACACGTTCAGCAGACGGCAGCCATGTTGGCCAACGCCACCTTGCACACAGAGAAGTACTACGGCAGCGATGTGAAAGTAGCTTATCGGCTCACGCAGAGTCTGCTGCAGCACGAGAGCAACCAGCAGGGCTTCAACCTCACAGCTACGCAGGACGTCCACTTCACTGAGGTGAACAAACACGTGACTTCACAGCACAGCATGAAACTAAATGAGAACAATAGATTGGTGCAGATCTTGCAGTAAACAAAATTTGGTGTATTAACAGAAAGCCAGTCCTTTCCTGGTGGGACTGCACAGCCTTCCGTGCTGTACCTGCAGGGAATACATCACACTTTATTTCACTCTCCGCTGTGGCATCCTGTCACACTGAACTCTCGCTGTTTTCTGACAGAATCTGGTCCGTGTGGGCAGCGCCATCCTGTCTCCAGACACACGGCAGCACTGGGAGCTGATCCAGCACTCGGAGGGCGGCACAGCGGCGCTGCTGCGCCACTACGAGGAATACGCAAACACGCTGGCACAGAACATGAGGAAGACCTACCTCAGCCCCTTCACCATCGTCACCCCACACATAGGTGAGCGTTTCAGCTGGGAGCAAAACACGTGACATGCTGACAACCATTAAAGGCTGCAGAGCTTCTTAGTTGGGCATCAATGTGTACATTTATCTGAAGTTCAGTTTTAAATTTACAGTTGAGATTTTTGCAGATTATCTTTTGTATTTTAAGTTTATTAAGTAACGTTTCCAACATAATGCAGCACAAGACAACATCTTACAGATAAAATAAGAAAACTAATTAACATAAAATGTTCAAATAAAATACAACACAAATAATACAAATAAATGGGGAAGCACATTTTCTCAGCAAAAATAGTTGTAATATTTACTTCCTATTACGTTTCCTTCTTGATGTAATTTAAGAGATTTGACTGAAGTTCAAAGAAAGTCTTTGATAAATGTTAGTTGCGAACACAGATTTAAAAGTTTTTCATTAATTTGAACCATTCAGCAGGTTTTTTTTGTCTCTTCCAACAGCCGGGAAGAATCCTTAAAGCACAGATATTTACAGTCAGATACTCTTGTCCAGAGCAAAGTGTCGAGGGCTGCAACTAACGGGAAAAAAAAAAATCGGATTCTTTTGTTTTTTAATAGTTTGGCTATAAAATGTCAGAAAACTGTGGAAAATGCCTGTGATTGTTTCCCAAAGCTCATAAATGTTTTATTTATTAAAACAGAAAAACAATAAATCCTTACAAGTGAGAAGCCAGAATGTTGTTAAAATAGTTGCCAATCATTTTTCTGTCAATCGATCAATAGTTTGAGCTCTAATAGTGTTAATCGAGAAAGAAATAAGAGTAGTCAGCACTGTAATGATGTTTCATTATTTAAGGTATTTTTTGGACACAATATATGAATAAAATAAAGGCATGTAGTATTTTTCACCACAAATTAACTCAGTGTGGAGACTGTTTTAAACAGCATCAATACCCCTTATAGTGAACTAACATTTACAGAAAATGCTAAACAGTTCAACAGTTTAACGAGAAATTAAATGTTGATGGCTGGTTAATATTTTCTTAGAGAAGCGTGTTTGACTGGGAGAGTCGCGACCTCAGTATTTCTAAAATCCTGCACGACCCCTGCAGCTGCTCAAGCCTCTGTGTCTTTAACACAAGGACACTTCAGCAGCGGAGGTGCTTGCCGTCACATCGGCTCCAGCGTTCTGGTTAAAGGAGGTGTCCCTTTTCAACAGCAGAGCTCTTTGCGTTTTTCCCCACAGTCATCTCTGTGGACCGTCTGAAAAAGATGAATTTCGCCGGAGCCAAACTCCCACGGTACCAGTCCCTGAGGGGCCCTCGTCCTGCGGACCTGGAGACAGCCGTCACGCTGCCCGATTCAGTCTTCCAACCACCGGTGGACACCAAGGGCCACAGACACCTGGATGTCTTCCCAGAATCCTCGCTGAGGAACCGCTCAGCCAACAGGAAGAAACGGCACCCCGACGACAGCCAGCAGGACGCCATCGCCAGCGTGATCATCTTCCACAGCCTGGCCTCGCTGTTACCAGAGAGCTACGATCCTGACAAGAGAAGTCTGCGGTGAGAACGATAAATAAACAGAAATAGACAGGAAATGACAGGAGAGAGGCGATGAAATCGTACCAGTGACTTTGTGGTTTGCATCTCAAGGGTTTTAATTTGAGCACAGGGTTTCCTTGACAATCCCCGACATGGTCCAAATGAAGAGACGTTTGTGTGGCAGGTAGAGTTTAGTTTCAGAAAACTTCAGTAGGTCACCTGGTAGAGGCCTGGGCTTGTCATCCCCTCTCTCCCTGCCCACCTTTCCTGTCTCTCTCTGCAGCTGTCACTATCCAAAAAAAATCTTTAAAAATAGAAAGAAAGCTTTCATCCAGAATAAAATATCTTGACAAGCAGAAAGTTGCACTCTGTCAGACATTGAGATTTTAGCTGAGTAAAGCAACCTGTGATTTGTTAGTTTTACAGTAGCTTTTAGTTAGTTTTAAATTTAAAAAGGGCACAGGATGTCCACGAATTTTCACTGTGTCTAGAGTAACACAATTAAAACTGTTGTTCCCTGAATTTATGTCTTTAATCATGCAATTTTATTTCAATTTCCGTCAGGGTGCCGAAGCGTCCAGTCATCAACACACCGGTGGTCAGCATCACAGTCCACGACAACGACGAGCTGCTGCAGCACGCGCTGGAGAAACCCATCATCGTGCAGTTCCGCCTGGTCACCACTGAGGAGCGCTCCAAACCCATCTGTGTCTTCTGGAACCACACCATACTGTGAGCGTGCACACACACACACACACACACACACACACACACACACACAAACACGATGATGAGTACAAACTGGATGAAGTTGTGTTATTCCCACATTCTTCTCTGTGTGTTTTATGTCAGTGCTGGGAATGGCGGCTGGTCAGCGAAGGGCTGCGAGGTGGTTTTCAGAAACAGCACCCACATCAGCTGTCAGTGTTATCACATGACGAGCTTCGCTGTGCTCATGGACATCTCCAGGAGAGAGGTGAGCGACACCAAAATGTTCAGCTTCACCAAAACCACGGATATCAATCTTTTCTCTAACTCAAACTCTTCTCTCCTAATTCGCAACGTTTGTGTCAGAACGGAGAGATTCTGCCAATCAAAATCCTGACGTGGAGCACAGTGGGAGTGACACTGAGCTTCCTCTTCCTCACCACGATCTTCCTCCTCAGCCTGAGAGCCATGCAGTGCAACAAGACGAGTATAATCAACAACGGAGCCACCGCTCTCTTCCTCTCCGAGCTCATCTTCATCCTGGGCATCAACATGGCGGACAACCCGGTAATCAATTAGTTTCTGTTTTCCTTTTCTTTTTTCTTTCTTTATGATGTTTCCTTTCATCTCTAAATGTTTGAATCTGTTACTCGCTCTCTTTGCAGTTCTTGTGCACAGTCATCGCCATCCTGCTGCACTTCTTCTACCTCTGCACTTTCTCCTGGCTCTTCCTGGAGGGGCTGCACGTCTACCGCATGATCAGCGAAGTGCGAGACATCAACTATGGACCCATGAGATTCTACTACCTGATTGGCTGGGGAGTGCCCGCCTTCATCACAGGTAGAATAGACCTCTTCATGATAATGGTGTTGCATTATGACACTTCTGTTTCTTTATTATTTCTAATGAGTAGGTGCCATTTTTCTTTTACTCAATGTTTTAAAAAGGTCACCTTTTTTATTTATACATTATATTATTATGGCCTGCTAATGCAGTTGTGAGCTTCATCCCAGATCTGCCAAACAGCAACATGTTATGACGTCTATGTTTGCGTAGGGCTTGTCTTCATTTTCTTACAACAAAGTTTGTTTATGCCTTTTATCAGCGAAGTTGATTGCATCTTGAACGCATGTTAATGTGCTATATCTGTGTGGCCACTGTTCCGACATCAAGGTGAATATTACAGTCGGACAATGTGAGACGTCTATAACGCAGTTATCTAGTCAGCCTCTCCTGACTGTAGTAAAAGTCATAATCTGGATTTAATGTTATTTTATTTTGCCATCTGATTACTTCAGACGAACAGTAGATTAAACTGAATTTAGGAAAACAAACGTTCCATTTACACATTCATAAACATACTGTTAATACTGTAAATGTGACTCAGCAGTTGTCGTCTGATGCTACCGTTCGTCTCTCTGTAGGTCTGGCGGTGGGATTGGACCCTGAAGGCTACGGGAACCCAGACTTCTGTTGGCTGTCTATGTACGACACTCTCATCTGGAGCTTTGCCGGGCCCATCGCCATGGTGGCGTCGGTGAGTGCAGGTCCACTTGCTGCATCGTTATTCACGCTCACGGTGTGCATCGACATTGTTTGGCACATAAACACAAAAACGTGTAATAAACCTCGACACGCAGAAAGTAAAGCTGGTGAGTCATTCTCTAGTCTTTCGCAGTCCAACACGCTGACTCATGCTGATGTCATCGGAGCGGCACTAGAGATATTGTCACAGTGAACACCCGCCACTGCTCAGCTGCCAGAACTGTATAAAACAGGATGGAAATGAATATGATGGCTACTTTCACAAACTCGTGTTGGGAGTCGTGATGCAGTTTTTGCCGTTTTGTCCGCAGATGAACATCTTCCTGTACATCCTGTCGTCCAGAGCCTCCTGCTCACCCAGACACCACAGCATGGAGAAGAAAGAGCCCCGTGTGTGAGTGTGCCAGACGTTTTCATCCAGTATAAACACCGACCCTGTTTACATGCTACCTGCTGTAGAGCGTGAAAGTACTTTCTCCAGTGGTAGGAACTTCCCAGCCCTGAAATTAGTTAACCTTTCCATCAAACCGGTAAAACTCGACCAACAGCTATTTCCAATGGATTTCCCCTCAGCATCTAATAACTATGACAGCATACATCAAACCTTTCCTTGGACTAAAAATAGCTCAATGATCTGTCCCTGTTGGACTGACAACATCACAGAGAAGCGAACATTAATAAACACAAAGAGGAAAAAGGTTATTTATTTGACCCCACCATGTTTCAGTTTGTGTTTTTTTTTTTTTTACTTTTGAAGCCACCACATTGTGACAACAAAACTACAGAGCCAATTTAGAGAAATCTGTGTCGTAATCAGTCTGCAGGGTCAGGATTTAAGACCAAAATAAGCAAAGACAGACTTGTGCCTGAAAACAACATGTTTTTGGGCCTGTCAGAGATTTTGTGCAACTAGATTCCTCTATCTTCAAGGTTTTACACTCTTTTTGGTCCAGAAGTACAGCCTCTTTCAGCGTTCTGCACAGCGTAGTCCACGTCCATTCACGACACATGACACCGTTCAGCAAGTTCAGAAACAAAAGGGGAAAATCACAAAGCTGCAAGTCTAAACTGCACAATCTGAACTGTCGACTTGAAGGTTGATTTACAGTTTGGATTTTCTCACTCTGCAGTTTTGTTCTGAACTCGTATACCTCACTGGTGTCATTGCTATGAAACATTAGAGCTGAAATGATTGGTAGATTATTCGTTTAGTCAGTCGACTGAAAAATTGTTGACAATTATTTGTATAATCAAATAATGGATTCAGTCATTTTTCTAAATTGCGGAAACAATGCTGCATATTCTCAGGTGGCAGGATGTGCTGCTTCTCTGTCATATGTTAAAGTAAAATGAATAAATTTGGACTTTTAGTCCAATGTCTAAAAGTGATGTCACCTTGAGCTATGCAAAGTTGTGATTGGCATTATTCCACCATGTTTTGACCAAATGATTAATCGATAATTAAAAGAATCATTAGTTGCAGCCCTGTGATGCATTTTCTCTTTTGGTATTTAAAAAAAGACAGTGATTGGCAAATTACTGGGATCCTGTAAATAACAGACCAAATGTCTAACTGAAGATGTCCTCTTATTGCCTACGCTGCTCAGCTGCCGTCTCTATACATTGTGCATTACAGTGCAAGTTATAATAAAATGGGGAGAAAATTTACAAACATTAAAAAGCAAATTTTTTTTAAGGTCAAATTCTGGCAGACGGTTGTTGGTCACAGCTCTGAGACAATGTGCTGCTCTGTTTCTTTGATTTTTCTGCACTCCTGATGTTGGCCTTGGTGCATTCTGGTCGCTTATCATCAATCCCCATCTTCAGATCAATGCATGCACAGAAATCATCCTGACAGCTCTCCACTAACTTCTCTCTGTTTTCCCTCTCATGTGATTTCATGTTCCGCAGCTCTGGCCTGAAAACCGCAGGTGGCGTTCTCTTCCTGGTCTCAGTCACGTGCTTTCTGGCGCTCCTCTCCGTCAACAGCGACATGATCATCTTCCACTACCTGTTCGCTGGGTTCAACTGTGTGCAGGTGAGCCCTCCAGTTCCAACCTGGAACAGCTTGAAAGGTCCATTTCTGTGTCGTTTTCCTGACCCTCTTCTGCCATCGAACCCCCAGGGTCCCTTTGTTTTCTTCTTCCGGATTGTCTTCAATAAGGAAGCCAGGAATGCCATGAAATACTGTTGCAGCCGCAAGCGCCCGGATCATATGATCAAATCCCAGAACTCTGTGAGTCCCTCACTGCAAATACTGAGAAAATACTCTGTTCATACGCTGTTGAATGGTCTCACACATCTTTTATGATCTCAGACCAGTCGGTACATATTTTTATATTATTACTATCTCATCCCAAAAATATATATTTTATATATATAACATATATATATATATATGTTATTTTAGACACGTATAGCTGGTAAAGTTCTTAGTTTTTTCCAAATCCCAAAAAAGGACCAATACCTGAAATATCTTATTATTTTGCCATAGAGCTCCATTGTTGCTATTAAAAAGACATTATTAAATATTCACATTCACCTAAATGTGCAGTAATCTTCTGGTTAAAATAGTATCCAACAAATGTCAAAAGTGTCCGACTTAAATCATTTTGCTGTTGTTGCTCAAATTGGATTGGTTAACACCAAAATCTAGGATGCAAATATTCAAACTTGAACATCCCAGGCTTTGAAGGCATCTCAGACCTGTCGGGTTACGTTCTGTCGGCCACATGATCCAGAAAAGACTGGAAACTCAGTCTCACATTTGAGTGCACAGTGCACATTTGAATTTTCTATCTGATTTTCTTAACATGATAAAAACAACACGTTTTTGAAATTGCTTTTGGGAAATTTACAGGAGGGGAATTTAAACCACATGAATTCAGAGAGATGGTTTTCAGAGTAAAATAAATCAACATTAAAAGTAATAACTGGTGTTCATTTTCTTAATAAAAATCTAATTGTTATGGCCTTTCATTTGCTTCCAAACCTTTAATTTTGTATAGGAAGTGTTTTTAAATCTTAAAAAAAAACTAATCCTTCCTCTGCTCATCTCTGTATTTCCAGAGCTACAAATGCAACACAAACTACATGGACGGCCGGTTGTACCACCTCCCCTTTGGAGACTCCAGCGTGTCTCTCAACGGCACCATGCAGAGCGGCAAGAGCCAGCAGAGCTACGTGCCATTTGTCCTCAGGTATGGAGAGAATATAAAAATGAAAGATTCATGTGCGGCATTCACCTGACAGAGTGACGGGAGCAGCTGTAAACTGATTGCTTGTGTCTTATCAGGGACGACGGGTTAAGCAACAGTCAGGCGCACATCGCTCTGAACGACCACACGTCACTCTTCCATGAAACTAAAGAGCACTTGGACGGTATTTGTCTCGTTCAGTATCTCTGATTTAGTTGAACTGCAGTGACTCGTACAACGATATCAACCCCTCCTCTCTGTCTGTGTGAAGATCGTGACAGCGACTCGGACAGCGACCTGTCTCTAGAGGACGACCAGAGCGGCTCCTACGCCTCTACGCACTCCTCCGACAGCGAGGATGAGGGTCCACTCCCCCCAGATGAATGCTGGGAAAACCTGGCGTCTAATGTGGGCAAGAGACCCCAGCCACACGGTACAGAAGCTCACCTGAACCCAGTTTGTGCCTCTCACGTGCAGTTTATTACATTCGCTTAACATCTGATTTTATAAAACCACTTTCTGCTGGAAAAGTATTCCATCTGTTGAACAACAAAAAAGATTTTTAACCCATTTCCCAAGTTGCAACTCTTTTTTCCTGATCCAAACAAAAATGAAAGTTAGCCGGAATAACGCGTCCTTTTTTAATTGTAAATATTATTATTATTATATAGAAATCACATGTTTAATTTTGCTTGTTTTTCACAAGACGAGCAAGGACATACGTCATTTCCAGCTACCTGTATAGGAAATATCGTAGCAACTTGAGAAACAGGCTTAAAAACGTGTTTATCGTGAAACATCCAGATGGTTAAAAGAGTCTTTGAAGATTCTGGAAATACCTTCAGGACCGGGGCAAGTGTTGTTAAACCACATTCTGGATACATTTTTGGGGGGAAATTGGATGCTTCGTGCTGTGATTCGAATGTAATGGTAACGAGAGGCACAAACTGAGGCCACACCTGCCAGCTTTACATGTTTTTAACGCCACACTAGTGGAGAGTAAACACATCTCAACAATCTCTTTAGGTTAATCCCATAAAACTTAGTATTTAGTACGCAGCCTTAAACTGAGTTCAGGTATGTTTTCTACATTTCATTCATTCTTTGTGTTTTCCAGACAACAGTTTGAGTAAGATGTACTGGCCTGGAGATTATGCAGCAGCAGCGAGCGACGGCGAGCTCGCAGCTACGGACAGACTGAAGCCGGACGCTCTGGCCAATCCAGAGATGAGTCTCGTCCGCAACTCCCGTACGTCATCAGACGGCAGGACGCAGGACACCATGACGGTGCTGCTGCCCTGTCTGCCAAACCTCAACACCCACCCACACAAAGGTAACGTTTGGCCCAAACATTAAGACATTACAAACACATATTGCTAATAAATAAAGAATGAATGCCATGTGGTCTAGTTTCACCTGGTGTGTAGCTTCTTTGAAACATTTACATAAATCAAGTCTTTGTATTGTTTCAAGTTGACACATGGAACAAGTGAAACTGCTACTACTATATTATTTGATTTTAAAACTAATATTATAAAAATTATTTTGAATAAATCAATCTATCGTCGTTTGTTGGGGTTTTTTTTATCCTGTGCAGGGATCCTAAAGAAGAAGCAGCTTTCTCCCATCGTGGAGAGGAACGGTCTCAACCGCATCCACAATGAACTTTGTGAAAACGCCCCCGGCACGGCGTCTCCGCAGGGATCCTCCTCTAGTGACGGGCGAGCCGGCCCGGCTAAACCCAGCCTGCCGGACCAGCTGAACGGTGTCGCAGTGAGCATCAAGGCGGGGACGGTGGACGGTGACTCATCAGGATCAGAGTGAGTAACGACACAAGCTAAGAGACACGTAACCGGAGAACGATAAGAACAATGTGGGATACTAGCATGAAAAGTGTTGTTTTCCAGCGTTGCTGAAGTCCTGCAGTGTCTGCTGTCTGTGTCAAACTACAATTTGTGCTGCTGTCCTCAGTGATTGTTGTTTTCATTGTTTGTAGTCTGTCTCATTTCCACCTAATTATCTTAAAGAACTTTAATGTTAAACCAAATGAAGACAGCACCCATCCTGCTACAGCATGGACGTCAGTGTGAAGGGATCCTAAACTGTTTTAATAGCGATATTCATTTATTTTTTTAAATCTTTCTATTTCATGCACACTGAACATGTAGCACGCAGACATTTTTACAGCCGTCCTTTGCTTCATTGTGGACGCGCAGCTTCAGCCTTTTCTCACCGCTTCAGGGTCGCTGAATGCAAATCTAATGTTCAGTGTAAAATAAAGCAGCCAAAGCACCAACAGTGTATTATTGCAAATATGGGCGTTAATTATACATATAAAAGTATAGTAGCTTTTGAGTTGCATTACTTTGAGAAATGTATATTGAGATGTTTTTTTCGTTTTGCCATAAAAAAAGTCAAAAATTGGCAACATCTTGATTTGAATTAAGAACGTCCTGATTAAAGAATAAGTTAAAAAGATTAGCGATCTGACATTTGATGCCAACTTTTGATACTTGAAAGTTTTTGATTCTCCGTGAACACATTTCAGTCAGTAACAAAGTGCACAGTTTATCTTTTAAATATCCACCACAATTCTCTGTGATCATCACGAAAAGCAATTTAGTGCTGAACTTTACCTGCACTAACCTGTGGACGTAAAGTCCAGCCTGAAGAAAATGATCGCTCACTATGAAATAAAAGCTTAGCTGCTGCATGAACTGCAGATGAGTGGCGAGTATAATGTGGGACTCTCTGCCTCTGATAGACCCCCGTCTGGTTAAGACATGAACACGTATATTTAAATTTAAAAAGGCACTTTTAAATGCTCACTTCTTGAAATACAGTAGGTCATATTTACAGTAAAATATATAGATTGTAGTTTACTAATCTACCTTCTTTGCCCCTTTTCTCTTTCCAAAAATCATAGATTTTTATACTTTAATTTTATCCCATGAAGCTCTGATCCTCATTCAAAACAATCAGGATCACTGTCTTCAGATTGGTGCATCATTTTAGCATCCGTCACCCCTCACAGCCTCTGTGTGTGTGTGTGTCTTTGTGTGTGTGTGTGTTTCATTGCCTCATGTGTTTTTTTTTCTATTTGTGTTTTTGTTTTCTTGTTTTGCGCCGCATTCCTCTCAATCCATCCTGAATCCACCCACCTCCTCCATGTCCTCCTCCTTGCATCACCCTGTTTTCCCAGCAGCCACTGCAACACCTCCATGTGACCGTGCTGACGGAGGGGTGTGTCTTTGCAGGTCATAGAGCCTCCTTCCTCAACACTGACTGCAAACAGGGATCAGCAGACGTCGCCTGAAACAAATGTGGAGAAAAAAAAGGATTTCCCTCTTGACATCGTGATCTTCTGAAGAAGTGTGTGTGTGTGTGTGTGTGTGTGTGTGTGTGCGTACGTGTTGTACTGTGTGTGTGTGTGTGTGTGTGTGTGTGAGTTCATACATGTGTGCCAAACCTCAGGAGTCACTCCACTGGCCCAGGCTCACGCACACTGACAGAACTAGTCTCACTCTCCCTTTAAAGAAATCATTTTGTTTACATACTTGAAGCAATGCACTTTTTTGTTTTTTATTTACTGCCCAGATTTGATGGCGGTCGGTTATTTTATTTTTTGTAGTGTTTTTTTCGTTCCAGGATATATATTTTGTTTTGAAGACTGTGGAACAATAAAGAGGTCATGTTTTTTTTCCCGGGTGGGTCATTAAGTTGTAGACTTGCAAACATTCAGGGAAATTTCCTTTCTCTTGCATAAACTACTTTGTGACGTCTTCCTGGTTTGCTTGCTTCTGTCGCTGTTGGAGCTGTTAGTGTTTGTGCCAGTCTGAGGTTTGACGAGTTCAGACTCAGGTTATCGAGTTACTTTACATGCCTGAAATGTCCAAGAGGCACAAAAACGGTCGTCCAGAGACGCAGAGGCTCTCCGTGGATTTCTGAACTTGAAAGCGGGGACGGGAGAATGGCTGTACCCGCCTGTTAACAGACAGTTTGAGCTATTTCTCATTAATGAAGGATGTTTTCAGAGGCAGCAGCTGCACACAGCTGCACAGACTGACGGCCTTCTGCACTGCTCAGCCTTCCAGGGAGGGAAAATCCTGCATGTGCAGACCTAAAAAGGACTCAATGGACTTTTGATACACTTTTTTTTTTTTGCAAATCACTGAGAGCACATTTTTTATGGACATTTAAAGCGCTCTCATTTTCCATCATTTTATCTGAGGGATGAATTCATTCATTCAAGTTCACTGACTAAACAGCTGTATTTTATAGATTAGCTATGGAGCTTTTGTCGTTTGTAAAATAATGAAATACATGCGAAATTGTGCTGTAATAATATTTGAGCTGTAATCCATTTTTACTGTACAGAGTGGCCTGTAAATGAATCAAGGACATATCTTTAAATGTAAGTAAATATTATGTAAACTTCCTTCACACATTCAGAACCCGTTTTTTAGGAATCACTCTTGATTCTCGTGAGGAAATTCTTTTTTTATCCGAGTTACTACGTTCAGTCAAATTGATGTGATATTTGTGGATGCCATTTTACCAACCATATGAATTTAATGTATACACTTCATGCCATAAGAATCAACACTACCAGGTCAATCACATCAACTCTTGGTATCCCAACAGAATTGTCTCTTTTACTCTGCCGCTCCCGTTTTTACTGATTAAACTGTTTTCTACCATTTCCATCTTACCTCAAATTTTTATCAGTGCCAAGCCAAGTAACTTCACATTGTTTCTTTTTATTGTGCATTTTTTGCCTGTATGATGTGTTTTGCATTACAGCTGTTTACTGGCATCAAGGTACATCCTGCTACTGTACAAGTGGAATAATCAGATATTTGCCATTAAAAAAAGGAACAGTTTACAAACTTTTATAGAAATCACAGCCTGTTTATGTCAAAGTGAATAAATTTCACTTGAATCTGTTTCGCAGCTGATGGTTAAAGCAAAAGTTAATCATTTTGGGAATTACATTTATTTGCTTTTAGGTGGAGAGTTAGATGAGAAAATGATTATCCTTGTGGAGCTACAGCCCATAGTTAGCTTAGCATAAAGACTGAAAACAGGGAGAGAAAAAAAATCTAAATCTCTAAACTGTTCTTTTAAGTTTTTGTTTTTGAACAAAACTGCTTCCTGTTGGGCTAATTTTATCTGGTGTTTAAATTACACATTATAGCGCTTCTAAACCAACAACTGTTGTAGAAGTAAATGCTTTGGTGACAGTAGTTGCTAGAAAATGGTAAAATGGCTGGTATTCTTCTTTGTGGAATAACTTTGTAGAGGATTTCACCAAAATACAAGTAAAAGATACGGTTTTAATGGTGGTATCAGCTGCCAGAGGTGCATCTGGCACAATTAATACTGATCCCTGCTGGAAACTGGGTTGTTGCACTGCAAATAAATGAATAAATTATAGTCGGGAAAAGAAAAAACTACCCTGCTCCTGTCTACGGTCTATAAATGTAGAAGAGGAGAAAAAAAAAATAAAAATAAATTTAAAAAAGCTGATTTATAAGCATAGATACATTTGTGGTGCTAATGCTGCTCACCTGTGTTCCTTTTTCATAAACACCCACTCCAGTTGCAGCCAGTGGTTCATCTCCTCTGCTGAGCTGGTTCTGCAAAAAACTGTCAAAACTTTATTCTCACAAAGCATTCGCTACTAGAGCTGCAATTAATAATTATACAATTCTTATCTTTGCTTAATCAACAAGTCCTTAGCTTGAAAAAAAACCCCAAAGCGTTTTATTCAACTTGATACATTAATAAGCCATTAAAAATGTATCAATATTTAATTAATAATTATTAATCAAAGTTTCAGCACTAGATGTTACAGTAGAAAAACTTACGTTGTAGAAGAGGCTTCGAATTCTCCGGCTCTGCCATCATCGCACTGCGAGTGAACAGGATGCACCAGCGTATCTCTGACTGTTTTGTTACAAAGTACGCAGTATTTCTTTCACTGACTAAATGTTTCCTAAACTTGGGTTACTACCTATAACCTCTTAAAATGTGCCTTTTCCAGAATTTGGTCATTTATAGCAGTGATATCCAACATGGGGGTCAGGACCTCCACTAGAGGTCATACTATGGGATAGAAAAGCTTTTAAAATAAAATAAATAAATAAAAAACAGCACAATTCTGCTGAATGTGGTTTCTTTTTTCAGACTTTTCTCAAATTTGAGCTTTTTTTCCTCTTGTGAATTACTGAAAAATTCTATCTCTTTAAGCCTCTAATAAATATTCAGACAAAACTAGGAGGGAAACAACAACTTATCAGGTAGGTGTTGCAAGCAGACTTTGCTTTGTTTGAAGGAGTCAGGCTAAAAAGGTCGGTAACCACTGATTTATAGAAGAATGTTGAACCTTTCTAACCTCATAAACTAACAGCAGCTTATGACACAATCATGTTTTGTAACAGATCATTTTATTAAAAAAAAGTTGTATTTGTATAGATGCAGACATGTTCCGTTTAAATACAATCTAAAATTAATCTTTTATATATTCTTTTTTTTTTTTCATAACACTGGTAATGGACTACTTTTAAAACAATTTGCATCTAGTGATAATTCTATGGCCAAGTAGCAATTAGCACAGCAGCTACAACAAAAGCATGTTGTAGGGTTTGTATACAAATACACAAAGAACAAACAATAAAACACATATTTGCAAACTTCTGGTCTGTATCAACTCCTCATAAATAACGTAAATCCCAACAACTGAACGAGGACGACAGCCACAACATTATTCATTTGTCACCTGCTCTTCACAAATTCTCTGTAAGGTAACATCTCCGTTCATCATAAATACAAGAAAAACACTTTCCTGATCAGACTCCCCATCACACACGTGTTAGTTTGTCTGGAGTGTTTTCAGTTTGAGTCCTCGAGGCTGCTGCTTTTCTGCTCAGAGCCGCAGTTGCAGAGCCTGACCATAATGCTTTGCAGGCTTGGCTCCACGATGCCGAGCAGGGGCCTCTGGGAAGGGTCCCCGTTCCAGCAGGCCTCCATCAGCTGCCAGCATTCCTCGTCGAAACTGGGCAACCGCTCGGGTCGCGCTCCTGGAGGCGACATGGACACGAGTGAAACACAAAGAGACCCAAAACAGACAGACAGCGCGTCCTCAGACCGTGAACATCAGCGCTTCATGTTTGGAGACGGACATGTTTTTGGAGGGAAGGTTTTTCATTGGTTGACATGAGAGTTACAGTCCTGGTGCTTTATAACTTAACCAGTTTGGTGGGTTTTCCTGTTCGGTCTGGCTCATTTAGGCTGCTGTGAAAGCTGATCCACCTTTGGTGCGGACTAACCAACCTGACGGAGATCACCTGAAGGGGAGGTATCTTCTTCCACAAGACTTTTCTGACAGGAGATACGTGATTTTAACATAAATCCAAAAGCTACACCACCATTAGATCCACAGATCATAGATCCATCCAAACTGTCAAGGAAGCAATCAAAACAACTGGCACAAGAATCGTATATATTTTTTTCAAATCATTCATGTTGATAAGTGGAACATATAAGAAATACATATTGATCAAATATGTTTAGTGTGACTTTTACAACCAAAATGTAGTGGTCCACTTAAGTTAGATTTTTAAAAAGTATAATAATAAATATACATGAATATATATTTAATTTTTCATAATTTTATGAATTTATCAATTACTTTATTCAAGCAATGCAAGCGCTGCGTCTCACTTTGTCACTATCTGTGACAGATATCTGTGGTTATACCTGCTTTTTTTTTTATGAATGGACCAAACCAGAAAAAAGTATATTTATTTAATAAGAAAGATTTGAGTCTTCCATTTCATAACTTGTAAAACCAAAGATAACATTGGATTATTTAAATCCCAGAAACTGCCGTAAATTGCTTCAACATACTTTCGACAGACATAAGCCGCATTTTCACACAGGCGCATAACCAATCAGATCAGACATCACCAAAACTGTCCAATCAATGGGCTACCTGTCCGTCTATGGAGAGAATTTTGTTTCTTTATAAAACAGTCAAAAAAAAGTGGTTTGAGAGAGAAACTTTCCACACTTTTGCTTTCAAACCCTAAAATTTTGCTTGCGAATCTAAAAGTTGTGCTTCCGGTTCTGCTTTATGCCGTGGGCGGGACCTACGCTGAAAGACGTTTCTTTTGGCCAGTTTTGATGTGAGTGACAGCTTGGCAACATGCCGTCAGTTAACGAGAGAGGCTGTTTTGAAGTCCACCGGAGGAGAGCGGAGAAAGTAGGTACGAATGTAAGTTTCTTTACACATAACTTCCTTACTTAGCAGTAATGTTGTGTTTGAGCTAGATGGCTTTTGTTTAACGAGCTGTGCTGTTGTAATGGGCTGAACAAATACGTATT
>JAVQJL010101742.1:0-50418 GCA_036024295.1 Nannoperca obscura
GTATTTCTTTAAAGTTAAGACTAGTTTAAAGTCATCTTCATTGAAAAGTACAGTGCTTTTCCTTCAAAAATAAGGACATTTCAATGTGACCCCAAACTTTTGAACGGTAGTGTACACCAATACAATATCAGCAACTAGCTAGCATCAGCCTATATATTGGCCTGGCCAATTTATCAGTCTAGCTCTAGTATTCATTTAGCATAGTTTGGTGTTTTCAGTGAAACCACATAGTATTAAGCATACTAGTTAGTGCACTTCCACAATACATTTGTCATGTGAGTGTATGTCACAGTTTAAATTCCGCAATCTGTCTTCTGTAGTATGCTTCACCTTCACTGACCAAGAGCATAACAGTTTATAAGATTTAAATCTAATGCAGATCTTTAACAGACACTTTCTATGGTCATTCTCTGCCATGGTGCTATAATAATTCTTTAGTAACATTGGAATGTTTTTATATTGTGAAAAGAATAGAGAATTAACACTGATACTACCCACTTCTACGTGCAAAGAACCTGCGCTAATTCAATGCTGTCCTCTGGCAGTGGCCCCAGAGTGACTCTGCATTGCTGCAGAGTTGTATGCAGGAGCTGCAGATAGTCAGGCTAACCCCTTTGTCTCCTGTCATCTCTCTTTAACCACAGAATCCAAGAAAAATGGACGCCTTTACAGAGGTCTCCCTTTCCTTGTTCTTTGCCTTATTGTGTTTGTGTTTTACATAACTTCCCCCGTCCCTTTTGCCCAATCTGCCCCATCCTGCCTTATATTTGTGCATCTTTTCCAAAGCTGCCAAACCATGTGGCTGCACTTCATTTAGCTAACACCCTCCCCTTATTTAGGCTGGTCTCTGTCAGTTGAAGTTAGACAAAGAAATTTAGTAGATTCCTGTTGAAAATAAAAATGTTTTGAAAGTTGTCATTACTTCAGTGATTTGAACTTCCTCAAAGGACACCTATGATGTCAACAAATACCAGCTTCCTCTAAAATGACTAACAGATCCCACCTTTGCAATGTTATTTCCTTGTTTTGTTGATTTCAGCTGAAATTATGTTTTTTTTAGAGCCTCTCTAGGTCTCTGCTTCACAAAATGCACATGCTTTTTTTTTTTTTTGCTTTAGGCTTTTATTTGCTTACATGACTGTCATGTGAAAACAACAGTTGTTCTACTCTTTGTTTTTGTTTTTAACTCTTCAACTGTGGAAAAACTGAGGGTTTTTCCATCCCATTTTTGCCAACAGAGTAAACATCCCATGAGACAATAGCGATAGTAATAATAGTAACACTGATCGAAAGGCCACATCTGTCACATCAGTAAGTGAAACATCTGTCCCTAACTTTGTATTTTTGCAGGCATCGATGGAGAAGAATGGGGCAAATTCCTACACACCAAAAACAAGGTAGAGTAGTCCCTCTCTTGTCCTTGTTTGCCAGAAAACAGTACTCTCAATGGAGTTTCCCACCACCGCTGTACTGTAAATCGAAACATCATGAATATTTGATCAACTGGATCTGATCACAAAATAGTCATGTTTTGCATCCTGTATTGATTCTCTGACATTTATGGATTAGTTACAGGCGGACATTTGTGGTTTTGTGGTACGACACCAGCATTTGTAATCTGTAATCAGACACACACCCTCTCAGTAGCTACAAGTCCACATCGTTTATGTTTGAACAAAGAAGCCTTTCACTGATTACTATCATTACTGTGACTTCTTAGAATTTTTGTTTGACTGATTATTAAATACTTACCGTATGTAAACCTTTCATGGTTACATTTTAATTTCAGATCTACACAGACTTTGAGGAGATCAGGCAAGAAATTGAAGCAGAAACAGAAAGAATTTCTGGCAATAACAAGGTATGGTAATTAAGCGGGAATGTCAAAAGTTGCTGAACAAGAAAAGACATCCATGGAGAAATTGGATAATCTTTAACTGTCAACATCAGCCTTAAATGTTGACATCGATTTTTTTTTTTTCTAGGGTATTAGTGAGGAACCCATTCACCTGAAAATCTTTTCACCACACGTTGTGAACCTCACATTGGTGGACCTCCCTGGCATCACGAAGGTGAGGCAGGTTTCCCTTTTGCTTCCCCCGCGTCCGAAACTGTGATGAATTCATGGTTTGACCTCGATGTGTGGATCTGTTAAAACAGTTGCCGGTGGGAGACCAGCCCAAAGACATAGAGGTCCAGATCAGAGATTTGATCTTCAAGTACATCTCTAACCCCAACTCCATCATCCTGGCTGTGACTGCTGCCAACACGGACATGGCCACCTCCGAAGCACTTAAAGTGGCCCGCGAGGTTGACCCTGATGGTAAATGGTCATTTTGATGATTCTTCCTTCAATTCTGTTTTTTACTTGCAATGTAACATCAACAAATGCCCTTATTTGAATTTACGTTGTCATATACTGTTTGCATTTCCTGGGTTATTGGGTTGTTGTTTTTTTTCGTAGTCAGGTGTCTATGTCTTTGTCTTCAGGCAGGAGGACGCTAGCAGTGGTGACCAAGCTGGATCTGATGGATGCTGGTACAGATGCCATGGATGTTTTGATGGGCAGGGTCATTCCTGTCAAACTGGGCATTATTGGAGTAGTTAACAGGTAACAATGCACTTTTGTGCCACACAGTTTCTTTATTTATGTGCACCCTATACACATAGGGTTTATCTGTATGTGTCAGCGTTTTTCTCACCTGTGTGCTGTATGTAGTTGCTGCAGTGCTGAATAATCTTCTGCATCAGCACACACATTAATTTTATTGTCTATGTTGTGGAAAATTGTTTTGACTTCACTTAAAAAAAACAACAACAAAAACAGTACAGGATAATTGACAATACAGGACAGAGCTGAGGACAGATGGCAGGGACACCATACCACCAAACATGATTTGAAATCCATAAATACAGTAGAAATAAAGATAACAAAAAGTGAAATTTGTTGGCTGTGTAAGTGTAAAATGCAAGTGCAGACGGTCGTAAGGATCGCGAAATCCTCACTCTTTATATTTAATTCATATTTCACTCTTGGTTTATTGGACTATTTTACTAGCTATATTTGCTGTTCCTTGCCATTTCAATTTATTCCTAACATTCATATGTCCACACCATGACCATGTTTAAAAATTGAAAACTTTCCACCTGACTCTTCATATACACCATTTCCTCTAATATCACCTTGTGTATGTTTTACAAGGTGGGTGGTGGTGGTCATACAAGGGACACTAACAGCCACCTCTAAGACCAACTCAGTATCTGTTTGTGCATTTTCTCAGGAGCCAGTTGGATATCAATCAAAAGAAGTTGGTGGCAGATTCCATCCGTGATGAATATGCTTTCCTACAAAAGAAGTACCCCTCCCTTGCAAACAGAAATGGAACCAAATATTTGGCCAGAACACTGAACAGGTATAAAGTTGTAATTTATGTATTTCATAGATTTTTTAATTAATTTATTTTTGGCATAGTTTTTACATTTTTATTTAACAAATTAAATGTTTGAACTTGTACATTTGAGGTTTATTCCCTCTCTGACAAAGTGACCTCTAAATCCTCCATGTTAATGTACTGTTGTTGCCTGTAACAAGTCTCCCTCTTTGTTTTTACAGTCAAAGTGTGAACTTATTTACTTACTTGTCACAGGTTACTCATGCACCACATCAGAGACTGTCTTCCTGAGCTGAAGACGAGGATCAACGTCCTGGCAGCGCAGTACCAGTCTTTACTCAACAGTTACGGCGAACCTGTCGATGACAAGAGCTCCACGCTGCTGCAGCTGATCACCAAGTTTGCGGCAGAGTACTGCCACACCATAGAGGGCACGGCCAAGTACATTGAGACAGCTGAACTGTGAGTGACACAACTCTCTGAGCTGCATGTGTCTTCGTACACCACAAAGGGGAGCTAACATCAACTAGTGCTCAACCTAAATCAAATTCTGCCTGTGTGTTTAATCTAGTTTGCTCTTCTTTTTTTTTTTCCAGATGTGGCGGAGCAAGAATCTGTTATATATTTCATGAGACGTTTGGTCGCACATTGGAGTCCGTCGATCCTCTGGGTGGACTGACGACCATCGATGTGCTCACAGCAATCAGAAATGCAACGGTGGGTTTCGGCTACCTCTTCAAGTTGTAATCTCTGTTTTTGTAAGACTTTGTATGACACTTACAGTTGAATTGTGTTTGACAGGGCCCGAGGCCTGCTTTGTTTGTGCCTGAGGTTTCATTTGAGTTGCTGGTGAAGCGGCAGGTCAAGCGTCTGGAGGAGCCCAGTCTGCGCTGCGTGGAGCTGGTTCACGAGGAGATGCAGAGGATTATCCAGCACTGCAGCAACTACAGTACACAGGTGAGGAACACACTCACACGTACGCACATGCCATTTATAAAACAAAACTGCGGTGCCTAATACTAATAATGATTATTGTTTATCTCTGCAGGAATTGCTGAGGTTTCCAAAGCTTCATGATGCGATAGTAGAAGTGGTCACCTCGTTACTCAGAAAAAGACTCCCCATCACCAATGAAATGGTCAGAACCTGCTCACCTGCTAAATACCACTAAGCAAAATACATTTAAAATGTTTATTCACACACACCCTAGTCTCATTAATCAACTTTCTGAATTTCTTTTTAGGTTCACAACCTGGTTGCCATAGAGCTGGCCTATATCAACACCAAGCACCCCGACTTTGCTGATGCCTGTGGCCTCATGAACAATAACATAGAAGTAAGATATTATCATCTTTAAATGAAATTACTTTACATAACGCATTCATGAAATGCTGCTTTTTCTGGCCGTTAACCAGGATCTCAGGCTGATAATGTTAACTGTGCAGATATTTACTCTCTGAGCACTGATCATAACAATGCACGATTCAGTGCTAGCATAGCACAAAAGAGCCAAAAGGTTTAAGAAACATTACAGCTAACCATACGGTATTATTTGAAATGTGGAAAACGGTTTAATTTCCTCTTCCTCAATTCGACAGCGTTGCATTTGTCAAACTTTGTGTTTCGTAGGAGCAGAGACGCAACAGAATGAGAGACCTCCCCTCCGCTGTCCCCAGAGACAAGGTACAGTCAGTGTGCATTGGATCCACCACACTTCACTTTCACTGAAGAATCTAACACAGCTCCCGCACACTCATGCCTGTACCTCCTGTCAGTTTTCTATCTACTCTTATCCTGATGTTGTCTTTCTCTAGTCCCTTAAAGGCCCCGGTGGGCAGTCTCTCTCCCCCACTGAGCTTCCTGCCCCCGAGGGCGAGGTGGCCAAGGTGTGTCTCATTCAGTCACTGCCTTCCCACATCTGACCACTGCCCACCCCCAAGCCCTTCCCGTGTTACTGATCTGACCTTTGACTTCCACTCTGTGTTACATCTAACCCTTTTCTTTTCTGCATGCCAGTTGCTCTTACAGAAGAAGCACAACGACCCCAGACTCAATTGGCATGTGTTTTATTTAAAAATGAAGAAAAACTGTACTAACTTTGGTAGAGGTGGACGATATGAACAAAATCTTCTATCATCTTCTACATTTGGTTTTATAAATGCTATATACATATATATTGTGATGAAAGAAACAGGATTAAACAATAACCTGTTTGTGACACATCCTGTGAATAAAATATCAGTTTTCAATTACATTCAGGAATATATTAAATCCTTTAACTCAAAAAGATTCATAAAGCGGTGCACAGTGATCTTTTTGAAATTGCCCACAATAAAACAGGCAGAAATATTAAGAGTGGCTGCCTTCGATCAAACTGTGTAGCACACTTTCCACCAGTTCAGAAATCTCTCTCTGTCATGCCCCCCAACCCTAAACCTTTGTGGTATAACGTGTGCAAACTGCTTGTCGGTATTTTTCACCAGACTCCTTGCGTGATCTGGATGAACTTCTTTGAAGTGAAGTCAAAGAAGGCCTGTGGCATGCTATTTGAATGCATTTTGAAAATGAATATATATTCTTTTAAACCTCTGTACAATGTTTTTATTTTACCTTGTTGATTTAAACGTCTTTCCTGAGCATTTCCTACCTGAGCATTGATCCTCAAGCAGGATACCAGACCTGTCACTACCCGATCCGTACCGGAAACCCGATTTTGTTCTGTGCATGTGCGAAAATGCGGCCATTTCCTGTGGCCACTTTTTCATTTACGGGGCAACCAGTAACGTTTCAATTGAAGTCACACTTTATGTTAAGTTGATAAAATATGTATTGTGTGACTTAAATACTTAAATGTTTTTCTTGTTTTTGTTAAGATGAACTTTTACTTTTTTTTTACTTTTAATATCTGCATTTAAGGGAAAAAGAAGCGTTGACCGGGTGTAACTGCATTTTCACACATGCGCAGAACAAATGGGATTTCCAGTACGGATTGGGTAGTGCCAGGACCCATCCTCACTTCCTGTCTCGCTCCTCCCTGCAGGCAGCAGCCGGTGGCTCTCAGAGCGGCTCTGTCAGCGACCAGATTGACAGCGGGACGGGGAACTGGAGGGGCATGTTGAGGAAGGGAGAGGACAGTGCAGCTGGAGACCGGGCCATGTCCCAAACCCCCCTTTTTTCAAGCCCACACAAAGGCCACGCTGTCAACCTGCTAGATGTGGTGGGTACTCTGCATTTACATGATAAATAGGTTCTGGAAATCATCCCCTTAATCAAAGTCAGGTGATTTTGTAACAGCTGCAAAACATAGCATGTTGCAAAATAATTTCAAGCATGTGCAATTCTGTATTGCAGTTAAAGAGACGTTTCTTTTGGTTGGCTCATTTAAAAAAAGTTTATTACCTCACTGCAGCTATATTTGCCAATATCATATGGAGACCATTTGAGAAAGTTGCAGGGATACCCCTCACATCTTGTAGTAACACCCCAAAGTGTAAAAACGGCCTTCTGTGCCATTAAACGGAATAGTTTTATTCTTGCTTTTATCATTGTTTCGCGTATGCATTTTCCAGGTTGCACCGTAGATCATTAAGATGTTCATTAACGAGCACACGTGATGCCTTTTCATTGCCAGCCTGTTCCAGTATCCAGGAAGTTGTCTGCTCGGGAGCAGAGGGACTGTGAGGTCATCGAGAGACTCATCAAGTCATATTTTCTCATCGTTCGGAAAAACATCCAGGACAGGTACACACACTGCACAGTTTCTTCACCCACCATAATAATTTTAAAGATTTTGACATGATCATTTTTATCTGATATACTGTCCTCCTCCTTTCCTCTTTTTTCCATCTTCCCCCTCTTGTTTGGCCTCAGCGTGCCGAAGGCCGTGATGCACTTCCTGGTGAACCACGTGAAGGACTGCCTGCAGAGTGAGCTGGTGGGTCAGTTATACAAGACGGCCCTGCTGAACGACCTGCTGACGGAGTCCGAGGACATGGCTCAGAGACGCAACGAGGCTGCTGACATGCTCAAGGTAAAAGATTCATCATGTGTCAGTGTGGAGTGTAAAAATAAGATCCAGTGTCAATCATACACTGCTCAAGAAAACATTAACTTTACTTACGAGACGCAATGTTTTGGTCATGACATTTCGTTTTTAAAGTATACAGAAGAAGCAAATACAGATGAAGGCCATCTTCCCATTTTGATTTTTGTCTTTTAAGGTTACAAGAAGTTGAGACTTAGAGAGCTGAGCTTTAAGACATTTTAGAGGGGCTGCAACTCGATAACAGGAGAAGTTCATAATATTGTACATTTGGAGTATATGTACTAGTTGATGTAGAAACAATGTACCCCAAAAAGAGGGTGCCTAGGGTATAAACATAACAGAATTGTTGAATTTACAGTTTCCTCCATTTGTCATGTGTGTCCAGGCCCTGCAGAAAGCCAGCCAGGTGATCGCAGAGATCAGAGAAACCCACATGTGGTGAGAGCGGCCTCTCTTCAGCGGGCTCTCTCTTTATGCCACATGGACCCCCACTCCTCATGGACCATTAAACCCCCCCCCCTCCAAAAGCCCTGCTGAGTCTCCCAGCACCTCAGACTGCCGAGACAAACAACTTGAAAATGCACTGATGTGGATATGTGTATATCGAAACATAGTTTTAATGTAAAGTAAGGACTTGGGTTTAATGAAAGGGCAGCACATACCATCGGCATCACACACGCTCCTGTACCTGGATTATTATATTGTTCTCATGTAATTTAAAACAATATATATATAGATAATGTTGTGCATCACCACTATGTGGAGCCTTGTTGAGTAATGTCTGCTCTTAATGTAGATTTGAATTAAAGCTAGAAATAACAAACACGCTACAACATGTAGATGATCTCTTTTATCATGTCAGTTTTTTATTAGATGTTGACAATAATGTGTCTACTGCTCAGTGTTCCAAAGAAATGCACTTAATTTAGATATTTTTATTGGGAAAATACCCCACCATTTTTACACACTCTTCTGTTTCATGTTAATGGCAGCATTATTTTCATGTTGAACTATTCAACATCAGACCCATATTTGTCTTTTTGTTTACATGTCCTTATTCAACAAGGTCTCTTATAGACCTTTGGGGGTTTCACCGATCTGTTACTGAATGATTCTGGCTGCCTGAGGTTTTGTATTAATGTGTTAAATTACAATAGTAATAATAGTACAACAGACAATCGGCGTGATTTGCAGAGAGGCAGCAGGGTGGATGTAATGGCATATGTATTGTTATGATATCATGATGATTGACATGTAACCAAACACAACAGAACAATGATTACACACATAATAGACACGTTCAGTGGTGTCACGGTCTTCCTCGCCCCTTGCTGGCTGCTCCTTTACCTCAGCCGGCCACCCATCTTGCCCTTGCCACGACCTTTGGCGCTGAAAAGATGCAGGAAAAAGTGACAGTGAGTTTAGCATTTGATTGCAGCAATCAGCAAATCAATCCACGAAACAGTGAATAGGGTGTGTTTTGGTTTGTACAGAATTAATGGTTGAATCAGAAACCTCCACTGTTTTAACCCCTTAAAATTATGCAGAAATAATCTTTCCCAGATATGCGAGGCTTCTTTTAGCATTACGATGGTACACAACGCAATTAGCTGGAGATTGCAGCGTATTCAGTACAGGATTTGTGTCCCTAATGACATTGCAAATAAAATGACTGTTTCTTTAAAGTTTTGAAAGAGTCCTGTTCATGCTCAGATATTTATCAAAATACGCAGTCATCAAAAATCACGCAACTTCTGCTGGGCAGTTTTTTTTGCATAATTCTGTGTCGCAATTTGTGCTGCGGTTTTGTTACAGATCACTCTAAAAATTGGCATGCAGAAGTTGCCAGAAGCAACATAAATGCAAACTGATAAGCACATTTGAACAAAGTAGCAGATGCCATTCATAATGCCATTCCAGTGATTGAGAGGTGGAGAAGGATTGGCCTCAGAGTCAGGGTTGTAGCTAATCTACAGTTTGAGCGTCTGTGTTTTAACATTCAAACAATGCACTCGTGTTATGGCACTCTGTGATCTCATCCATGTCTATAATGATGGGGAAGTGTGATATGGTATTTAATATAAATTGGCATAATCTGAGATGGGTATCTCAGTGAAGATTTAGACAAGATGGTGATCAATCTAGGAAGCAAATCAAAATGGAGGCAAGCCCAGCAGCTAGTCTTAATGATAATCAAGAGTAAATCCACCCAGGGGTTTGTGTTCTTACCTCTGGTGGTCCTGGACTCGGGCAAGAAGCTGGTTAATCTGCAAGGACATACAAACCTTTGCTAAACATTTTAAAGAACACAGAAAGGGTCCCTGACATGTCAGGACCTTGGGAACTGGAAAACCCTCTGTATACCCAACATAACATTTACCTTTGACCTCTGAATACAAACATATAAATCGTGACCTTTAAATATTGATCTGATGTAGTTTGTCTCAAGTTGAGTGGGTGCCCTAATTACAGCACAGAAGAACGTTAAAAGGTGGAACGCATGAAAAATGATTTCTGTGTCTTTCCGGTGCTGTTTGTTTGATTTCCAGCTTGAAGGAGGGAGATCTTCCACTTCATTTTCCATTAGAGACATCAATATTGTAGAACGTACAGCTGTGTGCTTCATGACTTACATCATACTTCTGTCTTTTGAGTTTCTCACTGAGATCAAACTTCTCAGCCTCCAGCCCCATCAGCCACTGCCACAGCTCGTTGGCCTTCTCCCTAAACACAAACGATCAGAGGCAACAATGAGAGCGTATCCACCAATGCCAAAGGTAGAAGAATATATACAGAGTGCAGTTTTGGAGACGTGTTGAAATAGACGTGAAGCCCTGCACAGCTTTGTCATACTTCAGTTTATCCTCATTCAGATGATCAACATTGAGAGCCTTCCTGCGATCAGCCAGAATCTTCTTCTTCTTCTCCCTCTCAGTTTGTTTCTTGCCTCCTCTCCTGTTCTCACCCTTTGTTGGTCAAATAAAGAGGATACGTATGTCAATGTGACTGAAACAATCAGATCCCCTGAGCTATGTCAAGTCAAGCAACTGCAATTGTACTTGAGAGGGATTGGCGAGTACTTTTCCTACCACTGTTCATTATGCTTCTCATTGAAATACTATAAGCCACCTTTTGTCCAGCACTGTACTGCTGGGTCATGTTCGACAGGGCCTTCTTCTTCTTGAAGTCCTCATCCTGCTTCTTCCGCTGCTCCTCCTGCTCCTTCCGCTCTTTTTCCTCCTGTATGCAGCACAGGTCAGTCATTTAGAGGAGAAACCGATGTGCTCACGTTGTCTGGTATGATGTACTCTGATGTAAGGATACCATACCGCAAGTCTGGCCTGCCTCTCCTTCTCCCTCTCTGTCCGGACCCTTTGCTGCTCTGCTCTCTCAGCACGACGTTTCTCCTATAAAAGAGACCAACGCGGTGATTCATTGGTGATTTTGACCAAACGGAAACACGACGACTACTCTTTGAATGACACACTCACAATTCTGTTAACGAGGGCGATGAGCTCCTCCTCTTCTTTCTTCCTCTGGATGAAGTGAGCCTCGATCAGAGACTGCAGCTCAGACAGATCCTTCTCTTGGCGCTTCCTGTGGATGTCCTGCCATCAGATAAAAAAAATCGTTATTAGAATATATCTGTTGTGTGTGAAATCTGAACCAGATAGATGTCTCTATCAAGAAGGAGGCTTTTAATAAGGTCGACTCACATCAAAATCCACTTTATCGCCATCAGGTATCTTTGGGGCAGTGATATTTGTCATAAACCTGTTGAGGCGAACAGTTTATTATTATATAATTGTGTATATATATATATATAATTGTATATATAAAAGTGGTGTTTTAACTGCCTAACTAATAAAGAGCTGAGGCACTTACTTAGGCCTGGGCTTGGACTCATCTTGGGGGAGGAAAAGAAATTAGAAGGCATTACAAATAAATTCTCAAGTGAGTAGCAATTATATATTTAAAAGAAAAAAGTAATAAACATTAAAGGGCAGTTTTCTTACCTGTCGTCTCTTCTTGTGCTGATGATCAGAAAGGTAAATTAGTAGTGAAATGTTTGAAAATTAAATGAGAGACAGTATATAAAAACATGGGCAACTTTCTTACCTTCTTCCTCCCTTCAGAAGAACAGTGACATTGACAAAAAGGAATAAGAATAATAAAAAATAAGAATAATTTGGAAAATCCAAAACAATATTAACATCCATGATTTTTTTTTGTCACAAAATGAACATATTAAAGGATTAAGATGAGTACATACTGAAATTCCTCCTCCACGACCTCTTCTGTGTCAGACATTTTGTTATGGATGAGCTCTGCAAAATGGATCTCTATTGGCCTATTTTTAGATGGGCAAACATATCTGATCATTAAACAACACAGCGGAGCATGAGATGGCAACAGTTCAAGCATCTTGCAATGAGTGTCAGTACTGACCCGCATATCTGCGGTCACTGTGACAGTAATGGAAAAAAGTATTCTGATCTTGAGCAATATTAGCAATATAACAATAAAAAACTCTGTAAAAGTCATGCAGTCAAAACAAGTATTTATAATAATTGTCTCAAAATGGACCCAAAAGAAAGAAAAACAAAAGTTATCTTTGCGAGCTGTAAAAGCTGCATGAACTACTCGTAATCTGATAGGTAGCTACTGGTAGTTACTCCAGCTGAAGGGCAATAAAAGTGAAATAAAAATAATAACCTTATCCTTTAAAATGTAGTGAAGAAGAAGTATGAAGTAAATACTCAAGTAAATATAGTGAATAAGAAGTATAAAGTTAATACTTTAGTAAGAAACATCAAATTTGTGCTTAAGTACAGTATTTAAATAAATGTACTAGTAAAGTTTCTTCCACCTCAGGTTATTCATCAACAAATATTGTATTTATTTTGTGCCAGAGTGGTACAAATACTGCAGGTCATTGTAAACAACAATCTATGCATAAACAGCAGTACCACTTATGAGGAGCAGGTAATCTCAACCTTTGTGTGAGTGGTTATGGATGCAATTCAGTCACATTTGGTGAAAGGAGAACACTGTTCTAGTGAGAAAAGACTGAAACAGGGATGTGAAGACATTTTTGTTACATGTTGAATGTGGCTTTAAGATCTTAGCAGGCAATGAACACAACTAAAAATGACTTTTAATCAGTTTCCTCAACTCAGGAATTAGGAAAAAATTATTAAAAATTTCTGATTTATGAGTAACCAAGGATTTAATTTAAAGTAGCAGTACTGACATAAGAGAGTCCTTACCTGTGACCCAGACAGAAGGAGCTCAGAGACGAGCCACAGACTTCAGCTCCTTGAAGTTCACAAACAGGTTGAGCATCAAGGATACATAGTCCAGCCCTTTTTACTCATGTGACAGCAGCACCCTATGGCTGCCCAGTCTATTGTTAGACAGCTGGACATTAGAGCTCTGTCTCAGATGCACACACAAACACAAACATCCATACACATTCTGCAGGTACATTCCTGCCCTGGTAAAATGTCATATATCCATTTAAGCTTTCACCAGCCACTAAGGTTTCAACACTCCATATTTTATAATAAGTACTTAGGAAGGACGTGAAGCAACATTTCCTCCCAGTAGCTAAAATCAAAACAACAGAACTATAACACGTTTCTTTTTATTTTTTTTTATTGCTGAGTACAAACAGTAATGTCAAACATTCAAACAAAGCAGTCCACCACAACAATACTCAAAGACTCACAATACATTTGGATTCGACTCATTTGCACTGCTGACTGACAGGAACACCAGGGTACAATTTAAAGTTAGTTACAGGCATTGTTGAAACAGAGTGCATATTGGCTTTGTCTTATAAACCTTAATCGCTGCTGCAATGCAAATAAACTGCAATGTTAGTGGCATGTAAACTGATGATAGATAAGCAAGACTGATGCCTTCTTGTTAAATATTTTTGCATTTAGTCACTGAATAGTTTTAACAGTGGATACTCAAACAAGTAGCTATTAATAGGTTTAGTTGACTACATAATAATGTTATTTCTCAACTGACAGAAGTCTATAAGGTAACAAACCGAGGTGTTGTAGATGGGAATATTGAACCACTGTTACTCTAGCTGCAGTCCTGTGCTTAATATGTACCAGTTTATAATAAGGCACACTTTATAAGGGCTTTATAAACATTTAACTGTGTAACTACAGGTTCTCATTTTCTAACAAGTCTGCAGTTATAAATGCTAATGAGTCAAATTTCAGTTCCATTACTTTTTTTAAAAATTTTTGAATAAACCCATTCAATTTGCAGTTAATACGCTGTTGATAAATTAACTTCCAGATGCCCTGCAAAGCGTTCCCAAGAGGTAAGTGGTTAAACTGTCTGTCTGATTAGTTAAAGAGCTAACAAGACTAAGAGTCTGCAGCCATGCTAGCAACTCTATGAGGCTGTACTTTAGCACAGCGGTACTTAAAGCTAAATGCTAATATCAGCATGCTAACATGCTCACAATGACAATGTTATCATGTTGGTGTTTAGCTGCTATAATGTTTACCATGTTAACATCTTAGTTTAGAGTGTTAGTATGCTAATGTTTGCTAATTAGCACTAAACACAAAGTAGGCTACAGATGAGGCTGATGGGAATGTTATTTTTGAAGGTATTTAAAGTATCGGACATTTAATTCACCCCGAGGGAGACATGAATGTGTGTACCAAATTTAATAGTAATCCACTCAATAGTCGTCCAGACATTTCACTCAAAACCCCATGGATGCTAGAAGAAAAGTCACTGCTTCATCCTTTGAGGATCATGAATGTCTGGAGTACTGGTGCTGGTGGCACTAGATGAAAAGTCAGGGGATCACCAAAGTCATTAAGATTCATTCTCTGGGAACCATGAAAGTCTGTACCAAATTTCATGGTAAAGCATCCAATAGTTTTTGAGATATTTCAGTCTAGATCAAAGATATGGACCAATACACTTACCGATACTGCCATCCCCAGAGAGCCACAACATTAGTAACCCAAATCTGTCTGTTATTAAAGTCATATTTACCATTAATAAAGTCATTAGTTACAATTTATAGACCATCTATAAAGGTTGCCTTATTAGAAAGTGGCACTGACTTGTGAAATTAATCAATTATGTACAGGTTAATCACCTAACGTCCAGCTCAGTGGCAGTATACTCTAACAAGTAAAATGCGAGCTGTGAGATGGACATTAAACAGCCTGGTTCATCACATGGAGTCAAAATAGTGACCATCATCCCAAAAAGCAGTGCGTGTGTATGACAATAAAACACAAATGCTTATTATTGGGTTTAAGCTATATGACAATACATCTCAATGTGGCTTGAAAGCAATATAACATTTAAGCATCCAGACAACCATCTGAAATTTGTAGGGACTAACGAGGGACTTGATTAAAGAGATAGATACTACACAGTCCATTATCTATTAAGCATTTAACATGTGGCACTTTGTTCTGAAAACCCCTTACTAGGTATGACATATTTGGGGATTTTGGGGACAGTGCAAAAGTTATTCATAAAGATATAGCTGGAAGACTTTGATGCTGGCCTCCTTAAATGTCACTCATCCTGGTCCCTCGTCTTTTTCTCACTCTGGTGTAAACTTGAGGGGGCTGAAGGGGAATGGGTGCACATACAGTAGAAGAGCCTTGTGTTTGGTCAGGTAAGGCTTGATTTAAATGGGGATGTCAATGGTTAGGGTCTCATGCCTGCTAATAGAGAAAGAGAAGATAGACATTAAATATATATTAGTCAATAAATCAATCATTTAAAACTGCATAACTTCTCAATGTTTATTAGGTGTTAAATGAGATCAGCCTCAATGATTTTAATCAATGCTTTTACATCTATACTCTTCTGTATGTGCATGTTTGTTTGTGCATCAGAGACAGTTCTTCTATTGCTGACATGTACCCTGCAGTCAAAGCCAGGACACTCGTCTGTGTGATTGAAAGCTATAACTTTGTCATTTGCCCTTTACTTCATTCCTCTGCGGTCTATTTCGGATGAAGAAGCGGGGATGGCTACAAACGAGGATTGCTATTTGGGGTCTAAGCTGACACTCGACAAACACTTTTCCATTCCTATTGTTCAAGCTTTGGCTCATGCCTCGAGGGCCCTGATATCAGAAGAAATGTGACTTTTGCACAGGAAGAAGAAAGACGGCTTTCCTATGCTATCATGAGCAATAGTATAATGTCTTTTTTCATGATTTATTCACATTTAAACTGTCCCTACAGACTGTAGGGATGCACGTTAGGTCTTTATCATTAGCACTGAGTGAATAAGCCCGGTGATCGAGCCCGATTTGCTGCTTAAACGGTTAGTAATCCTCCCCAGCAGTCAGTTGTAATGTGAAAATCAAGCAGCTGCACCCTGGTATGCCTAACAGCTCGCCGACACCCTGCGTGGCATTGGACAGCCCAGGTGGCACCGGGTGAACAGGGCATTGCAAAGGCACGACAGCCATCCCAGGACCCTAGAAGGTTCTTTATACTAGGAAACAAGGTCAGGGTGAGGTTTTTTTTTTAAATATAGACCACAGTGCCACAGAGCTGCGCCAGTACACAAAAGTCCAACAGCAGATTTGATTTACAGTGAGCAGCTACTCTGGCACAAAGGAAGGTTAGTGAGTTGTAGTGGTTATGAGTCCACAGGGGGTTGTAAATCATTCTTGGCCTGGCCCCTTCATCCAGAAAATGTTTTGAAGGACAGACGCACTTCATCTAAACTCTGCTTCGCCCAGGACTGATCACAACAAACCCTGGTATGTGTACATTTATAGTCAGTGGTGGCTTTAAGTATTTTGGTCCCTTAATTAAGAGTAGAAACACCCCAATACAAAGATACTTCATATCAAGTCCTGCATTCAAAATTTTACACAAGTAAAAGCGTACATTAACTTTCATTAGCAAAATGTACTTTTTTTTTTATGTAGTTTGACATCTTGGGAATATGCTTATTTACTGAGAGTTAGTGGTCGATGCCACCCTCATGTCTGTCCATTCAATATGAAGATGGAGCCGGTAGCCTGGCTTAGCAGTGCTTAGCTTAGTGTCTTTCATCACCATGAGGTTGCCAGGCAACCAGCAGAGACTCCAGGAAGTCACTGCCCCCAAGAATTAGTCCAGCACACAACCCAACAACCAAATAGTTGTTTTAACATAATAACATAAAATAAACAAAACAAATTAATGTTTTCATTCGTGAGCCTTAGAAATGCTGGTAAGCAGATTTTGTTACGATTGGACAGGACCAGGCTAGCTGCTTCCAGTTCTTATGCTAAGCTAAGCTAATTAGCTGCTAAGGGAAGCTTCATATTTAGTGTACAGACATGGGAGTGGTATCAATCTTCTCATCTAACTTTTAGTTTAGTTTTGCTACTGTGGTGAGTAATTGTAGCTGTCAGATAAATGTGGTGCAGGAAAAAGTGAAATATTTTCTGCTGATATGTAGTGAAGTAGAAGTAATTGTACTTGGTTACTGTACATTTTACCACAATTTACAGTCACTTAAAAAAACATACCATTAGTGGCAAACTTGCTCTTGCCTCCAACTGCCACCTGTAAACAAGAAGGAATAAAGGAAAACGGAAAAAATAAAGGAAGGATGAAAAAAAAGAGTAAACCACATATTTAGTATTGCCTAAACTGATAGTGTTGAAACAGTTTTTCATCTTATTCTGGGATTTATTTTGAGTTTGGGTATGTGGACCACAGGCTGAACAACATACTAATGGGGGATACGTGTGTATCTGTGGATATATCTTTGACTAAGTGGAAGTGAGAGTGGTGGAGTGATGTGATGAATATTTAACAAATTATATATAACATGCCAGGAAAATGTCCAGTACAGTATTCTACTACATTTAGATAAGATATGTTATTGTATCAGCAGTTAGAAACTTGAAAAATAAAGAAGAAATTGAGTTAAATCCTACATCCTACAAGAGACGTTGGCTTAAAAAAAAAAGACATCAAACACAGCATTCTAACATAACCACATGCACTCAACCATGATATCCTCACTTTAATGACACTACTATCTTGGCATGAAAAAGCTGTGCACAGTGCAGCCAAAACATCCTGTAACAACATATAGATCACATTCAATTATCAAAGTAATCCATGTTCCAAATAAACAACCACATCAGTGTCCTCAAAGCCAGTGTGGGAACTAATGACAGCTTTTAAATAATATAGTGTATATTACAGTACGTGTGAAGGTAAATTCATCTCAATAGCAGCCATCTCCATCATCACATCAAAATCAATAATTTCATTTCCGTTCAGGCAAATCAAAAATACATCCTACATTTAACAAGAGATAAGTATAGTATACAGACTAATGAGTTAGGGGCTGTATGAAAAGTATTATGGATGGGGATGGGAATTTTACTTTACAAAAAAGCAAGGGTGTTCATTTCTTTTGGTGCTTCCCCCAATTTTTAAAACAAATAATATAACAGTACTCAATTGGTGCAATTAGTTTATTATTCAAAATTAAAAGTGCATAAATAATTTAAGATGTTGTCACCCAATCTAAACTTCCATATGAAACAATAATGGAATATATAAAATAGTTTTCCTGTAATCAACAACCAACAACACTTTATGAAATATAATAAAATCTGTACTGTAAAAAAGTTAAAAGATCCTTTTCTGTTCCATTCAGCAAAAAGAAAACAATACATGACCTCCCCCCCTTTTCTCACCCTATGTCGCTAATAATGTTCATAGAGTCCGCTACTGAAAAACCATGTATACAGCTTGTAAGTGAATAATATGTTTAAATTTCGAATTGACTGAACTGAGAAAGAAACAACCCCAACAGTGTTGCCAGATTGGACTGACAAACAGGAGCCCAATCAGAGCCTTAGGTTTAATAAACCAAAATGACATTCGGTTTGACGGATATCAGTTATTGGTCATTGCCAGTGCCCTCTCAGTCTCAATCCTACTACTCGGCTGAGAGGAAGGACAGATTTAGTTGAATACAGCCAAACTTTTTGTTGGGCCCAAATGATCTGAACCCACCCAAAACAAATTTTAGCTGCCCAATTAAAGAAAAAGTAGTCCAATCTGGCAACACTGACCCAAATCACATGTGTTGAGAGCATGAAAACAGCGTAAACATCACGAAGATCAATCACTCTGTGCCGGTGGAACGTGCATTGAGTGTTGTTGCCACACATCCGTAAATTACCTGTTTCATCTGCCTATTACTAAATGAAACAAAAAAACAGGACCATGTCACTTTAAAGCTTTTAAAACATTAATATCTCCCCTCCTTTACAGTAGAGGTGTGTGTGTGTGCGTGTGTGTGTGTGTTACCTTGGCAGGTGCAGAGCCCTTTTTGGTTTCCCACATGCCTCGCTTGCTACCGATGTCACCTGGTTTCACATCCTGTCACAGATAAGACCAACCATGACCTAATTAGACTCATGCACTGGTGGAAGAAGTAAATATGAACACAAATAAAAGTCAAAAGTCAAAGGTTTCTGCATTCAAAATTGTACTTGAGTAGAAGTACAAAAGTATTAACAATTAAATATACTTACAGTGTCAAAAGTGCATAACCACCATCATTATGCAGAATAAAATAAAAAATATTAAATATATTATTAAAAATATTGAAATGTTGCAGCTGGTAAAGGTGGGGCTCTGTCATAAATCAGAACATATTTATTGATTATATTTTGTTTTAGTAATCTGAATCTGCAAAGTAACTAGTAACTAAAGCTCTAAAAATAATGTAGTAGAAGTAAAAAGTAGAATGAAATGGAAAGTTCTCAAGTACAGTACTAATACTTTAACATTGCATTTAAGGACTGTAAAGTACTTGAGTAAAGGTACTTATATTCTACCACTGCATTATAAGTAAGTATTATCAGCAACATGTACTTAAAGTATTAAATGTAGTAATACTTGTTCTTTATAAAATGATTTCTGTGAGTGATATATTATATTAACATACATTTCAGAGCGCATGCGATGTGGCAGGAAAGAAGGAAATACAAAATATGATGATGAAAAAGTTGTATTATTTTTGCTTCTTTGTTTTTTCTGTGAAATATTGGATAATTTTACCTTTTTGGGCCTCAAACGGTTATCTAAATACCATAATCAGATAGGAGAGGAAATCAATCACTCTTTGGTGGAAGTGCTAACAACTCATAGACATCTGAAATGTGACGAGGGGCCATAACTAGACACTGATTTGTTGTAAGAAGTCATAACGTACACATGTTGGGAACCACTGCTTTAATCTCAAGAAATGTATTGTATTTACTATATATAGTACATAGTATTGTAGTATGTGTGTGTGTGTATGCATGGTACAGTACTGGAGTATATATGTATATTACTTTCCACCACTGGCCTTGCAATTGCAATGTAATTATTAAATATTTTTATGCTACTGTATTTTAGTGGTAGTTATGGTGAAATGTGTGCAAAATGGTACCTTTTACCAGTTTGAAGAGTAGGAAAACAGCAGGAAAAGTTCTAGTGAGGAAAGCTGAGAAAAGGAGTGCAGTTGCAAAGGGGATAAAAAGGCAGAAGAGAATTACACAACACAGTAAACAAACAAAAGAGAATACAGAAGTATAGTGATAGACTTGTATGAGACTGCTGTACAGCTTCGTCCCATCAGGGGGAGGTGTTGTTGTATAAGTAAGGGCAAGGTTATAGCTTCTCCTCTGGCCAAGATGCTTGACACTAAAGATATCTCGCTCATAAATTTTCTCTTGAAACAATGTCACACGTCATCCGGCCAAGCTACTGCATGTGGACATAGTGCAATGTCTCCAGAAGACCTGGTAAGATTAGCAGCTGGTGTCCTACTTTAAGAAAAGGACACAGTGTCTACCAAGTTCCAAGCGACCTCACCCCAATGATAATAAATAAACCAGATTCATCATTCAAAATCTACTTAGTTGTTGGCTGTTGTTGTCAGTGTTGTGAAACAGGAAAATAATGTCTCTGTATGTGACAAACATGAAGGGAGATGACCTTTTAACCTTGTCTGAAGGAGGCTATTATTATGTCACAAAAAGTTGGTAAAGTTGGTAAAATACAAAACAAACTAAAACTGTGGTCACTGTTTGAAAGTACTGTATGGTTTATGAGCTGTAATACAATCTTGAAATACCTACAGAGGCCTAAGTGATTGATGTATAGAGTGTAGAAAGGGCTGTGAAAGGAAGCACATGACACCTGACACATAACTGCTGCTCAGTGCTTTGTGGTTGGCAACAATGGGAAGAAATATTCTTCTTCCATCCAATTATTTCCCACAGATTTTGGCTTGAATACATATATTAAAAGAGGGTTAGGGGGGCATTGGTCGCAGATGTTGTGAAGTAAACTGTCCATGCGGTGTCACTAGACTCCAGACAGCCACTTTATCCACTCTCAGCGCTCGGATATAACGGCTGCAGCCAACAAAAGACTGGCATCTTGATGTGCAAATGAGCACATTAGCGTGTGCAGAATAACAAGGGATTACTCTATTGAAGTAACAGTGGTGTGGGGTTTATCAGGCCTTACTGCTGGCTTTGCTGCTGCCGGTGATGCTGCTGCTGCTGCTGCTGGTTCAGGTGCTGCTATCTTCTCTGCCTCTGCAGGCTTTGCCATCCAACTGTTGACACGTCCGGCCACGCCCACTTTGATACCGGCCACATCCTGGGGAATAAAAGACATCTCAAATATTCAATCACCTGCCAGTCAGTCTGTCTATTCGGCTCTCTTTCTCTCTTGCTCTTTCTCACCTTGTTGGCAGGGGCTGGACTTTCAGAGGAGCTGCCAACGTTGCCTTTTTCCCACATGCTCTTGATGCTGCGCGTGCCCCCTGAAGGAATATCTGCCAGTGGAGACTTGGGGGATTTGACGTCTTTGTTTCCCTGTGAGAACAGAGGACGCATTTGGCTACTTTGACTTGGTCAGAAACAGTGCTACACTGACTGAGGATCAGTGGTGGACTTTAATAAGTGCTTTTACTTAAACAATTTACTCAAACAAGAGAGATTTCCCATTTAAACTTGATGATGATGTCATTTTAAGTGTTCGAGGCTTAAAGAGGTATAATGATTCAATATCTAACAAAAACAGAAAAGATTCAGTAAAATGTTACTTACACACTGATACATCAACACTCGAATGTATCATGTAAAAATATAAGTTACAGGTGCCTTCTATTTGAGTACTTCTGATACTTTTGGTACATTTTGCTGATAATTTGTGTAATGGAGTATTTTTACATTGTTGCATTGGTACTTTTACTTCGGTAAAGGATTTAAGTTCTTCTGCTGAGGACTGTGAATAATGTTGCTGAGTCTCACCTGGATGGCAGAGGTGTACTGGTCCAGTCTGTTGCCTATCTTGGAGACTATTGGAGTGTGAGACACTTTGGCTCCGGTGCTGTGTGGATGAACAACACATGGGACATTAGTATGGCTCATATCAATATAAGATTGTCTGGTTTAATGATTTATTTTTATTTTACTGTAAAATACCTTTTATGGCTCACCTTTTCTGGGCTGATTTGCTCAAGAATCCTGCCTTCTCCCCAATCTGTACGGAACAGCATAGTTTAAGGTTATAAACCAGTCTGTTATTGACATGCACGGATAAGTTGAGACATGGTTAAGCTGCCCTGACTTCTTTCTTGTCTCCAAAATGACCTCACTGAGAGGCAGACCAGTCCGTCCCTGGGAAGGTCTCTTTGTACTTGAGTTGGTTGGTGCCTGAGTGACTGAACTGGAGAGTTTGGCTGTCAGGGAGCCAGGATACACACATACACACAGCTTACACACACACATACACACTGAGTTCTGCTGTTCAAAATGAATAATACCGCCCGAGTACGTGCGGAGTTACACGCCCATTTCTCAACATTCCTCCGAAAATACCCCAGCAAGTCATAGTCCTTTTCAACAACAGCTATATTTGAGTACAGCACAGACGCCAGCTCACATCTTTTTTCTTTTTTTTTATTCCTGTCAACTAACAATAAATGGGTAATATTAGAGGAATTAAAAACAGATATTGAAATGGGTACAACAAAACAAATAACCACATTAGGCCACAAAACATGGGAAAAGGAAAATAACTATGCATATTTTGCAATGTCTCACAACTGGAGATGACAAATACAAACAGATATTCAGCTCCCATTTTGAGTTTTGTGGCTGCAGACTCTATCTTCATATTTAAGTACAATCATGAGAGTGGTATTGACCTTCTTATCCAACTCTCTTCATAGTGTATTTCCCAAAATGTCAAATTATTCCTTTAAGAGCTAACTGTGCTTTACAAGCTGGAAGGCCTTATGTTTTGCTGCCTTGTTATGCTGTTGCCTGGGGTGTACACTTCTAGTTTAAATGCTTTTCCTAGTAACATTCTGGTAGCATTTTATTTTAGTTTCTACACTGGGATCATTTTAACTTAAAACTGCACATTTTCTCACTTACCCATAGAGTGTAGCTAGCCAAGCAGATAGTGTTCATTTTAACATATCCATTTGCGAGATTCCAGCCTCAACCCCAGTACAATGAAGGTTAATGGAATTTTGTTTGTGGTGCTCACATCATTGACCATTTACATTTAGGAAATTCATCTTTTCAGTGTTACTATTACTCTGGACAATCCACAGAACATGCTGTCAACAGTTTTCATTAGGACTATTTCGTTGGTAAAAGTGCAATCAAACATACTGGGACACTTGTTTCTGTACAGACAAAATCTGACAAATCAATTTCGTATTGAAGAAAAATTAAAGATGTTTATCTAAAAACCTGGGCAAATAAAACCCAAATTGTCTGTATGGCTACATGACACTGGAGGTAAGAGAAAAAATATGTTGTTTAAATATCAGAATAATAGGGAAATTACATTGTTCTTCGTGCTAGAGACCCTCTAGATAGAACAACTCTACGATGTCTGAACCTCTGCTCTAAAACTCACCTTTGAGGAGCCTTTGGGACTTATAGTAAAGACAGGTTTTGTAGAGTCTTCCTCCTTCTGTTTCTTCTTCTCTGCAGCCTCCGCCCTCCTTTTCTCTATCTCTTCCCTCATCCTCTTCCTCTCTTCCTGTTACAAACACCGCAATTTGTCACACTTTTGTCATGGGTTACAAATTCCTCTCAGGTTGAGTCTTTCTCTCTGATGCATTACACCGCATTTGTGATGTAAAGTCCATCCTCACCTGTTCTTTGGATTTCTTGTCCTCCAGCTCCTGTTTCCTCTGCCTCTCCTCCTCCTCCATGATCTTCTTCCTGTCTTCTCTCTTCCTCTTCAGCTCCTCCAGCTCGGCCTCTGCTTCCTGCTGCTTATGCTTCATCTTCTCAAACTCCTTGCTTTCCTCATCGTTTCGCCGGCGCTTCAGCTCCTGCAGCTTACGTTCCGCCTCCTGACGCTCCGCATCCTCTGCCTTGGTGGAGGGAACCTTATCCCTGCTTACAAACGCACACAATAATTAAATGATTAATAAACATATATACAAACTGACACATTCCTCAAATTGATTGATGCGCAACAATGTTTTCCATGTTCATCATTTTAGTTTAGCATTCTAGCATGCTAACAATTGATAATTAACACTACATAAAGTACAGCTTCACTTCAAATCCCAAGTGTTAACCTCATGTTGGTGACCAAAGTTATCAAGATTAATCCTCTGAGGATCATGAATGTCTGGTGGATCGACATTGAGCCACGCTGCTATCATTATATTTGAAATTAAAGTCTGCCATTTATCTAATTCCTTTATATCATGGCAAGTATGAGCACATACAAAGAAAAAAAGAAAGAGTGTGTGTTTGAAAGGTGCATGTTCTAAATCATATTAAAGTGAGGGATCTGGCCAACTTTACCTCAATGTCTTCTCTGTTTTCTTAAGTTTATTCTCAATGAGAGCTCCGTTCTGTTTTGACGGTTCATTCTTGCAAAAAAGAAGAAAAAAAAGTTAGACATCAAAACACCGTTCCCACTTATATCTTCCAAATTAAGAAAGAATGCATTAGGTGTGTTGAATCAATTTTGTTTTACCTCTTCCTTAAAACCAAATCTCTTTGGCTTCTCCTGCTTAACACAGGAGAGAGAAATGAAAGAAAATTTTTAAAATGATCAAAAACAACAGGCTCAGAGGAGACACATAATGTTGAAACCCACAAAGACAAGTAATGCAACGCAGATTAAACTGAAGGCACATCACACTGTGACATCCTCGATACCACCACCTCTTTTCATCCATGTGGCAAACTCTGATCTGTGACCACATCTCAAAACCATATCATACAGCAAGTATCTGCAGCCTGGAAAAAATCAAATGTGGTCCCCCAGTGTCGCTGAATCTTAAGGATGAAGGATTTGTGTTACATTAAAATCTCTGTATTCTGTTACTTTACAGTTGGGGACGTTAATACCAGCGCCATCATTTGAGTTTTCCAGGTTTTTGAAGTGGCTGTTGGTGAAAAAAACAATAAATCACATCAATACCTCCTCTTTCTTCTTCTTCTCCTCCATCTCTTGCTTTTTGCGCTTGTCTTCTTCCTCTTTTTTCTTCTTCTCTTCAGCCTCCTTTTTTCGTTTTTCCTCGTCTTCTTTCTTCTTTTTCTCTTCCAGCTCTTTCTTCTTCTGCTTTTCTTCCTCCTCCTTTTTCTTCTTCTCTTCCATTTCTTTCCGGCATTTTTCTTCTTCTTTCTTCTTCTTTTCCTCCATCTCCTTTTTTCGTTTCTCCTCCTCCTCTTTCTTCTGCCTCTCTACCATCTTGGTTTTTTGTTTTTCTTCGTTCTCTTTTCTCAGCCTCTCTTCCATTTCCTTTTGTTGTTTTTCCTCCTCTTCCCTCTTCTTCCTTCCTTCCTCCTCCTTTAGCTGCATTTCTTCTTCCTCCTTTTTGAGCTTTTCCTCTATTTCTCTTTGTTGCCTTTCTTCCTCTTCTATCCTCAGCTTTTCTTCTATTTCTTTTTGCTGTCGTTCCTCTTCTTCTTTCCTCTTTCTTTCTTCTTCCTCATTGTCAACATCAGGTTCCTCTTCAGCCTCTTTATTTCCTAAATCGGACTGCTCAACCTCTTCTTCTGCTGCATCCTTCTCCACAATCTCTTCCTATAAAATAAGTTACATTTGTTTTATGTCAAAGTTTATGTACGTATGTCAACAAAATGTATTGATAGATAAAGATATCTCTCATATATCATATATCATAAAAGAACACAGAATAACAGAATAATCGCACTCCACAGTCTTAATCGACATATAAATCTCTACCTTCTCATCTTCCTCCTTGTCCTCTTCCTCTTTCCTCCAGGAGTTCATATCAGTGTCTGCCACCTCCTCTTGAGCTGGTTTTTCCTCCTTCTCCTCTTCCTCTTCCTCTGCACGTCGCTGTCTGCTGATGGAGGACTCCTCTTCCAGTGTGCTGTCTGTGCCGTTGGTGGTGCCAATGGTGGGGTCCAACTCCTTCTGTCTCTCCATGGCCTCCTTCATTCTCTTCTGCCTGCGCTCCTCCCTCTTGGCCAGTCGTTCCAGCAAAACCTGGTCATCATCTACACCTTCAGCACTGGTGATGGTGGAGGACTCCATCACACTGTAAGCACATGAAGTCCACTTGTTCATGTAGAGCAGCGGAGCCCGAAATTCAAGTTTAATCAAAGTCGAAACTCCGAATTTTCATTTGCAATTAAATGATTGTCCGATCAAGTGAGATGAACCCACTTTAGAGTTTCTGATTGGATCGTTCTGATATATTGATCAAAGAACCACACATTCACTGGAGGAAGGAGGTGATTATCAATACAAAAAAAAAAGAATACTTGTGCTGCTGCGCAGAATGTCCCCTACTATTTAACATCTGTTGACCATATTGCAGTTAATTTGTGCAGGTTTGGTTGAACATCATGACCAGCAATTATGCTGCTTTAAGGACAGTCACACACCTGAACAGTGATAAAGCCATTATTCTTACATTTTGTGTTCATTTATTGTAGGCCCAATAACCCTATTTTATTTCAGTACATTAAGTGGGGTCAGAGAAGCAGCAAAATATACTTTTTTTGATTGGTGAGTGCCTGGTGTAGCTAACTAGCAATGCAATTGCTAAAATAACTGCAGCAGATCTGTTTAAGCTGCAGTTCCACGGTCAAGTACTGAGTACTAAACTGTAAATCCACCCAGCTCACTGGCAGAAAATCCCACCAGACAACACCTCTCCACTGTTCAACAAATGACATCAAATCTTTTTTCTGCTTTGGTCTACAGCTGTTTATGGAGCAGCTCTTCTCTGATGACTGAAAGGGCAAAATCACTGGTGGAAAGTTTTAGTTTGGCTGTTAAATATCTTGTGAATTTTGCCTCTTTACCTCTTGTTTTCCTGGTTTATCTCACTACACATTGGTATACACTTTTTATCCCCCATCTGCATTCAATCCATAGACTTTGTAGATACATTGTACCTGTTAGTGTCGATCACATCAGTGGTTCCAGACTCCTCTGAGTCCTTCACCTTCTTCCTCTCCTCCCTTGCACGTCTCCTTCGCTCCCGAGCTTGCTCCTCATCATCATCGTTGGTGTTACCCACACTGAAATATCACACATACATTTACATAGTACATGTTTATGTGTTTTTACTTGTACTGAAGTTGAGGTATCACTTATAGTTTTGTTACAGTTATACATGTATATTTCTAGTTATGTGTTAAATATCAGTAGTATCCAATAGTAACTAATGCATGTCTAGTTGCAAAAATGTACCAAAATGGATACCAAACACAGCATATGCCAGTATTTGAATTCATGATTACACATTTAAATTTTCTTCTATATATAAACTTTCTTCGCATGTACATCAGGTATTAAAAGATTGTGAACCACTGATATGAGCCACACTGTCTGAGGCTGACTTCATAAGACGTGATGGAGATGGGAGATTCCACAACAGAGGAAAACAGAGGAAGAAATATGAAACACACATTCTACATGTGTCTGAAATCTAAATGTGACATCAAAGATATTCAGAGTTCTCCAAAGGATTGACCCCCACAGCAACATGTTTAATTGGACACAGAGACAGTGTTGGCAAGAAAAAGAAAAGATTAACAGATAAAGAAAAGGACAAAATAACCAATACTAGACAAAGAAGAATCTCTACCCTGCTGTCTTTCCCTTTCATCCTCCCCACCTCACGACACATCCTGCCATTGACTTTCATCCAACTCTGAGTACATCCACATGCCAGGCTGTATCTTTCCAAGCATTTACCAGGCTTTATGAGGCATGGAGAGAGCTTGAAACGGCCCATTGATAGAGCACGGGTATTATTTCCCTCTGCTCTTCCTGAATCCGCAGCACAATGATTTACAGATGTTGTGAGAGGAAGAAGTGATGGGAACCACAAGAATCCTTTCTGTCTTTAAAACAGAAACAAAGAGTCAATCGAGATGGAAATCCAACAAATCCTCCGTCAAATGGCAGGGGTCACCCAGAGAACTCAGTGGAGAAGTAATTCAATTCAATATTTATCCACCCAAAGCTAGAGGCCTGCTGTGAGAGTGCTGTCAAAATGTTACAGTTACATTTCCAGACAACCGACACTAGGGACGAGAGCTTTTTGGCTTTCTCAATCTGTCAGGGTCTGAAGCATTCAGGGTCTGAAGCATTCAGAGCAGGCTTTCTTGTGTTGAAATAGAAGTGGCACTCAAAACATTCCAGCGTCTGCAACATTTCCTCGGGCTGCAGAGAGGAGCTAAGAGGCTGGGCTGGCACTGCTGGCAGGGCTGGCTGCAAGACTGTGAGAAAATGGTTAGGAACGCCTGTTTTTTCACTGAGGCTCTGATAGGACATGCAATATGACAGCAACTGACTTCAGAACTGTAAGAAAACAATTTCATGAGCTGTAACTGCTTGTATGGACATCTTGACTCTCTGGTGAAGGCCAGATTACACCATCATTCCTTAAAAGATAAAACTGAAGATATTCTTTATTTTTAACAAGTCCAATGAAAAGACCAAAACCAACAATGTGTTAGTTCATTTTTCAACACTTTCTGACATCCCAAACCTGTCTGTGTCAGCTCCAAAGCCCATTCATTCCATTCAGAGACAAATCCAAACAGCAGCACAGCCGACTGACTCCCTAATGAGCGAAAAAGGCAGCGGAGATCACTAAATCGTCATCGGCTGAGCTTCAGCCACGTTCTGTCTGCTCTGCTCTGCTGCTCCATGTGGAGACTCACAGAAACTCTCAACTCTTTCATGCAAAAAATACATAAACCTGAAGACAAACACATACACACAGTAAGCTTTGATTGCTGTGAATCTGTCTTCAAGACTTTGCATGACTAATGGCTCTTAAGAGGACCAAGAGAGAAAAGGGACACCTCTAAAATGGTTCATTTCCCTTTAAATGCCAGTTTTATGCATTTAAAAACATAAAACTGGCTTTTCGAGTAGATTAAACCACACTGTACATCATAGATGGGACTTCCCTGTGAACAGCAGGTGTGGGGGGGGGGGGGGGGGGGGGGGAGGAAATGTAAACCCCGGATGGTCAAATATATTTTACTGAAGGTGAAGATGTATAAGGTGAGTCTTGAGTCAGATAGTCAAACACGGATAAAACTAATGAGGCTTGCAATTTAAGATGTTTTTGTGTGGGATGTCCTTTTATAGCATTTGTACAATTTCCACATGCATTCACTTGTTTTCTACTAAATTTAACTGGTGTTTCAGTGTCCAAGTCCATAAATCTGTGCTTGTGTGTGTGTGAGTGTGTGTGTGTTCTTTTGCACATATGTTGATATGTTCTTTAGGGGGCTCACTCACTTGTCAGTCTCGAGGCGCATCTGCTCTCTCCTCTGCCTCCTCAGCTCCATGCGGCGGTCAAAGTCATCGTCCATCATGCCCAAAAGATTCTCCTCACTTTTTCACTGAAAGACGTAATTGTGTTATGAGATCATGTGCGCATCGTTTATCCTGGATTGCACACCTGACCAACAGAAGAAAAGCATGCTTGGATAATCTTCTCATTGCTGAAGTACATGGCACATTTCTCAGAGTACAGTGGGATCCTACAAGCATAGGATGGATCTCATTTCATCACCATGGTCATTTCATAGCTTTCTGAGGTTAAATATTAGGTTATAAACTCTTATTGTGATGATGTGCTAAATGCAATAGAAAAGCAATTCATAAATGAGCTCCAAATCAGTAACACATCAAAGAATAAGGGACCACCCAAGACAGCGTCATGACATGGATAGAAATATAAAGAACTGCAGTGACTGTTGGTTTACAATACCTTAGCAGTAGCTGAAGTTTAGTCCATGAACAGCAGTGTCTCCCCTCTCTTCATATATCAACTTCTACAGTCTGGTTTATATCTCAGCCCTTCTGCAGCACAAAGAATTCCTGCTTGTTCTTTCAGCGACTTTAACTACCAGAAAAGGCAAAGCCTGCCTCTCTGCTCCCCTCTCTTTCTCTCTTCGCCTCCCTCCTCCTCCTCAACCTGACTCCTGCTTATTTCCCTCTGTCTCACTTTCCCCTCCCTAATCTCTGACTTCAGACTTTTTCTCTTTAATGTCTGATGTACTGTGGCACTGTTATTTATTTAAATATTCAGTATTCCTTCTTTTTTAAATTCACATATAAAGGTGTACCTACCCTCACCTCCTCATTTAACTATCTTTCTGTTCTCTTCAACATGTTCCCTTGTAGGCCACTTTGTTTGCCATCAAATGTCAATGTAATGTTTGCTCAAAACCAGATTACCATGCACTTTGAGTTTATATCATTCATAATCGATGACGGATTCTAGAGAGGAGTGAGATACATTTCCACAGAGTTAATGACTCTCCAAACACAGATGTATCACCACCACAGTGGTTGCAAGAGAGAGCAAGTAAATTATGTTTGTATGTTGTCTTGAATTCTGCCAGTAAATCGGACTATTTGTAGATTTATTTTTTGGCTGCATCTCTAGCATAGAGCGTTTAATTAATTTTGGTGAAAAACTGATGAAATGTGAAGTTTTTATATTCTAAACTTTTTGTTAGGGAGCATGCTCAAGACCACTGGCTCAAGATGCAGCCTGAAAGACGCCCTAAATAGACTATAATAATCTACAAATAGTCTGGCAGAATTTCAGACAACACAGGAATCTGTCCATCAGTCTTATGAGACAAAAAGAAAACGGATTATTATTATGCTCTCTTGCAAACACTTGTGACAATGCCTCTGGCTTATTGGAAAGTCATTAGGCCTTTGGTAAATTATCTCACTGCCTCTTTCCCCTTTGAAAAATCTGCCATGAGAGGAAACTGATAATCAAGAAAAAAAAAGGTTTATATAATCTCTGTTCTTTAATCGTTGACTTGCAGTAATTGTTGGTTGGTGATTAGTGAATGTAAGTATGTGTTCAAATTATGTTTTTATGTATGTTTTCTTGATCAATAAGGTTTACCTGTTCAAACAGAGAATAAACAAACTACCTCATCTCCTTTCCTGAAATGAGATGGAGGCCCATATCTCCGCTGGACAGCCCAAACTACAAGACACCTTTACTCAAATTGTAGAGGCTGGACAGACATGACAGCCCTGAGCAATGTACCCCTCATTCATCATAATAATCATTAACCCGTAACTCTGTTTACTCTTCTTTACTGCAGCTCTACTGAAACTCCTTGACATCCCTCTGACATCAGACATGATGTGTGTTCATGTAACATTCCCTGCAGATTCTGCAATATAGATTAAACAATTATTCTAGTGTACTCCTGCCAAAGTATATAATCTATATTTCAGCGTACATCTACACCAATCAATCAACAACCAAAAGCTTCTAATAAGGTAATAATAAATCTGTATTATTTCCCGCACTGGTAGAGGATAGTTTCCCAAAGCTAAAAATACTGTAACATCATAACATCCTGTTTTGCAGAAAGTAACAACTCCTTCTGTTTATAAAGCAAGACATTAAATGCATAATCTTAAGTGTTGATAGATCTTTGAATAAATTAATAGATGCAATATCAACGTACTGGGCTGAAGAATTACCCAGATCATTCATCTATGGCCCTTAAAACGGTTTAAGTAGCGCCTTGTTAACACCTTTAGCCCTTGAGTGCCAATTCCAAACCAATGCCAATAAAAACTCTTTATCAAATGAGCTTTTTCTTACATGGAACACTTACCAGCTGCACAATAAGCAGCTGCCATCAACCATCTTTTGACAACCTTGTTAAAGTCTGTAAGAAAGTATGCCAGTGTCTCCAGCCAACAGATACAGTGCATTGCCGTGTGAAAGTATGGAGAGGCCCTCTGAAGTGTGATTCCAGGAAGGTTCCCAATTCTGTCCCCCTCAGAGGAGGAAGGAAAATGAAGCAAAGAGTTTTCAGACATTTTGGCTCAGTATATCTGATGAAAATAAATCTCAAGTATTCCTTTGTTTCACTTGTAACAGTAAAACAAATTACAGTTTGTCTTACTATAATCTAATCCATATTAGTTTTGGATTGTGAAAAACAAAAGATGCAGCGTGTGATTGATGCAATACTCGCTGTTATGCAGTCCATCATCCATCACCCTTCCAGCAGTGTCAGTGAATACAAACTGTTGCTCTTGTACCCAAGATCATTTAGTTTAACTATTGGATGTCTGTTGTCAGGAATATGTTATCAGACATCACAACACACATCTGTAACATTGTGTTGGCAAAGGCTGGCTGTATGGGAATAAAACAGTCCATTGGGCCATGGTTAATGTTGAACCTCAAACTAAACCACTTGGTTTTTGTTGTTTTCTTGTTGTTGTAGTGTACAAACCAACCAAATGGCCAACCAACTTCCTCCTAACATATGTTCACGCAGTTCTTTTAATGCTATAATAAGTACAAGGTTTGTTATAACTCTTAGTTTAAAACAGAGCTCACATCAGCACATCAACCCTCAAACTGCACTGAGACAATATAAAAGGTGGAATACAACAAATTCTTAAAACTAAACTATTGCTGTTTTAAGAGCCCTCGTGCAGCAATTAAAACAGGATGGTTGGGTCACACACACTCACACCCTCAAATGAAGGGTTACAAAGAAAGTAATACGGGGGAATTTCTGGCCTGAAACCATGCATCAATCTTCTTCTATAACAACATACCAAAGAATAATGGGAATTGTGACATGTGAGCTCACATAGTGAACTTGACATCGCACTTTATTCTCTGTATATCATGCACCACTGTGTGTGTTTCCTCTCCTGATTTTGATATAACATACATGCAATTTATTACTGAAATGTCCGGACGAGTCCGAAGCAGTTTAGCACAGCTGGCTTGTCAGTCTTTATCATTATATGGTCATGTAACACTATGCAGTGTCATGAAGAGACCCACTTCAGTATCATTCCTTTATTTAGGTATCTGTATCTTTAGATCTGAAGAGGAGCCCACCAACAGTGACATCATGGATTAGAAGGATATAACAGTTTAGTTTTTACAATGGCCAACACCATATACAGTCAACCAAATGGGCCAAAAGAGGCCTTTCCTAAAACACCCACCGCATGGGTAACAAAACTGTTGAGAGTTTTCCTGGAACAGGACAACACTCTCTTACCCATCACTTCGCTGGAAAAAAAGTGATTTATTGAAACCAATAATGGACTAAACATGTAGAGGTTTGGAGAAGTGGTTGTTGAAAATGTACAGAGAGATTGCACATTTCTTTGCCACTCTAAAGATTGCAACGTCGGTCGGAAGGTTGGTCGGTCACTTTGGTCCAGACTAATTTATCTCCACAACTATTGAGTGGATTGTTGTGAATGTTGGTACAGATATTCATGTTGCCCAGAGAATAGACCCTAATAATGTTGGTGATCCCCCGACTTTACATCTGGTGTCACCAGAAGGTCAAAGTATTGGATGGATTGCTATAAAGTTTGATATACACAATCATGTCCTCCTCAGGATGAATTCATTCAGTACTATCAGGTCAAGATTTAATTTTTTCCTATTCTTTGGTCATACCCACAAACTACTCACCTGTAGTTGTGTACATGTTAGCATGTTAACACATTAAACTAAGATGGTGGATATGGTAAATATACGTGTAATAAATGTGCCTATACAACAGCATGGTAGCATTGTCAAAGTGAGCATGTAAGCATGCTGACGTTAACATTTAGCTCAAAGCACTGCTGTGCCTCACATACAGTAGCCGCTGGCATTGTTTAAACCTGAAATGGTGGACTGATTTTTGGGATGAATTAAATGTTTTTTTGTCAGAATATAAAAACACCCTTCAGAGCGTTAAGACATAAAATCAGACAGTTAGTGTTGTCGCTCCGTACAGGGATCTACTGTATGTTATACCCACTGTCAAGACTCCAAACTAAACTAAACTGTATAAATCCTCAAACTGTACCTGTCTCACAAAAAAGAAAGCTAAACTTGCCAAACAACTGACTAAAGATTAAGTCATTAATACAACTTTGGAAACAGATTTCACTACAATGATTATAGAAGTCAATATGTACATTTTCCTCCTGGCACCAGCATTAGATTTGCAAGCAATGTGTTGGTTTGGCTTCGGAATATTTGCAGGATTACCACGAGATGCAGGTGTCTACAACATCACTCACCCCTCCTCCCCAACATCCTTCACATCCGTCATCATTATACAAAGTGTCCCTCACAGTGATGGTATAGGAGGTATTCCAGCTATGTGATCTCTGTACAGTATGTGCCACACCGAGCCAACATCAGTCAACCATCACGTCAAGGGCACATTGTTTCCTCCCATATGTTTATGCAATCATAACTTCAAGATTCAAGATTAAAGATTCTTTATTGTCATACAAGTCACACTCACATGCGATTGTACGAAGTTCTGAGGTCCCGGTAACAACCACAACACTTAATTTTGTTACACTGTTTGGCATTTTCATCTCCACTCACAATTCTTGTAAAAGCATTACATCTCACATTCTCTCACAGTCACACATGAGACAAACTGTTATCCATCACTCCCTCACAGCTGTACTTATACGGGACCAGTTAAGGGCTGAGGATGACAAAGGCTGGTCTGTTTCTGAGCCAGGAGCATTATGGACTCTATGGAGCAGCAGCAGACAAAGACTGACGGACATGCAGACTAACAGCTCACAGACATGTCAGAGCTGGATCCAGGCCTGTTTGGATTGGCCCGGGTCCAGCAGGACTAGCAAAGTTGTTACATTTCTAGTTGAAAAACTCGCCACTCTAGCAGCTTGAGGCAAATACCTTTCTACCCCCCACTTTGTTCATAAATGAGTACAGATGCTCACTTAAGAGTTCCCCATGACAGCTGTCCCATCAGTCACCAGACAGGTGATTTGTATGGATCAGAGGTGTGTTGTTGGCAGTGAATTATTTCTGCTCTAACGCTGAAATAATCCAAATGTAAAAACATAGTCCCTTTTTAGATGAAAGCCCTGATCATATTGGCATTTTCACTTGGGCAGAAATGTCTCCCTTTGTCTAGCCAGCCATGACACAAGAACAGGCTCTCCAAACCTTCACACTGCAAGAGATTCATGTAATCTCCTCATTTATACGCGGACAGCTTGTTATAGTCTCTCTGTCATGAGGTGGAATCAAGTTCACAAATCATTCCCACGCGACGACCAGGACAGTTTCTACTTCATACATCTGTTACGGATTTGTTTCATATAGGCAAGCTCTCCCTTTTGTAGTCCGCTGAGGGGATCAAAAGTTGGTGCAGCATCTCTTTCTGTCTACCTCTCCCCGGTCATTCTGCTCTCATGCATCTGGAAACTTGTCAGTGGCTTACCGATGGCTGAGTGCGGCCCCTAACGCTCACCAGACACTGCTCATAGATATCCATATGGATGTTTGCAATTGTCACAAGAAGAGAAAGGCAGTGTTTCTGGCTGCTTCTCATCGCCTGGCATGAATGTGAAATGTAGTCTGGCAAAAAGTACATATGTGTGCGTTCTGTCAAATGTCTAATATAATATTTACATCTAAGCATTTCACAATAATCTAGATCTAGCTTTAATAGTGGGTTCAGATATAGAAGGACATTATGTCACAATATGACTTTCAATGGGATAGACTGACCCATTAAAAGAGTCAGATTAGAAGATACTACTCTCATGTCTTTGAGGTAGCTATGGAGCCAAGTGTAAAGACTGGAAGAAGAGATAACAGCTACACCTGCACTTTACAAAGAAAAAAAAACATGCCTTCCAAAACATCTAAAACTCAGTAAGTAACACGTACACGTATGGAATTTATTTAATGTGTACACAAACAGGATGTTTCTCCACCCAGAACTTTGGTGATACAAACTCGTCTTGTTTCAATCTGCTGTCATTTTACATTAAATCAGATTGGACTGATAGAGAACATTCAGGAACAATCTGCCAGCTGCAAAATAGAAGAAGAAATTAAATCCCCCCCCCTGTTTCGAGCAGGTTTAAGGGAGTCTAAATAAAGAATAAATACAGTTCATATTTAGGCAGTGATGAACGTTGGAGGCATGGATTTATGAATTGAACTTTTAGTGTCTAGTGTGTTTTAGTATTGAATGCCAGTGTTGCCCATGAAAAGGAGTTAAATCATAGCCCACATTTCAGCCCTTTGTTTCTGAAGCCAGGATTTAGCCTGAGAATTCCTCAAGTGGTTCACTGAAGGTTATAATACATCTTATATAACATTAGTGCTTGGTATGCAATACATTAAAAGCCTTCCACTAAAAGCCCCATGATTACATCAATTGCATTATCCTCCGTTGTATCTTTATTCAGCCCAGCATGGTGTACACACCATGTACTATTTGTATATTGTCTGGCTTTGTAATTACTGGCTCCATGATGGTCTTTACAGTGTTTGCCAATGTATTAATCAGACATCAAAAGGAAGCAGAGGAAAGTATTGTGTTTTTAATGTATGATTTACTTTTGGTTTGGCAAGTTACAGTAGATCTTCAATCAGGAAATGCTCAAGAAAGACATGCAGGCAGCTGGATATTTGTAACTGTACAGCTCTCTCTTATAATCACCTCGAAACAATTTGTGGGTGTAACAAAACTCACACTTTACTCACACTAACATTTTGGGAAAAAAGCTTATTTGCTTTCTTTCTGAGAGTAAGATGAGAAGATTGACCCTGATGTTTGGACGCTAAACATGAAGCTACCACCAGAAGCTGGCTAACTTACCTTAGCACAAAGACTGCAATCAAAGGGAAACAGCTAGCCTGGCTGTGTACAAAGATTACCAGCCAGCACCTTTAAAGCTCACTGATTAACATGTTATATCATGTTAGTTTAATCCATATAAAAAAGTGTAAAAAACAACAAATTGCCATTTTGTTGTTGCTGCATTTGGGCTTTTGTTTTTAGCGACAATGTAACTAACAAATCCAGTTTCTTTGTTACTGTACTGATTCATTTTAAAATACCCATGTTCTTACCATTGTTTATGGTCTCTTGTCTTTTTCTGATTTAAAATCACTATAATTCAATGTGTTATCCAGTACTGTTTACACAGTTTTACAATTGCTTCCAGTAAAGACTTCAAAGGCCAACAGCTGTCTTTGACCTTTATTGGAAGTGTTTAGGCTTGCTGCATAGCTGTGCACCTACACATACAGTGAGGGCAACATGAATACATGTTTCATCTAACACTTTACATTTACATCATTTGACTTTTTTTAATTATTATAGACTATAGGTTAGTTGTCAGGCTGTAAATTGAGGAATTAAAAGAGATCTATTTGTTGCTCTCATTGTAATTTGCATTGAATAAGAGCAGCAGCTAAATATACAGTAAGTAAGTAAGTATACATGAAGGTCCGGTATAGCCTAAAATCAAACAAGGTTCCTGTTAAAAAATAAAGGAAGTGCTTCAACGCGCTTATAGAATAAACAGTTGCCAAAGAGGCGTTTGCAATCAATCAAGAAGCCACAGCTGCTTACTCCACATGACCAAACATGGTCACGTACGAAAAAGTCCCTGACCAGGATACAAATTCCACATCGTTTACAAGCCACAACATAATGTAGTGGTGACCTTTTCTGCAGCTCATTAAACTGTTTGTGTACAGTCTGGTTGAAAAGGAGCGTGTGTCGTGTACAGTTTGGCTGAAAAGGAGTGTGTGTTGTTTTGTTGCCGATAACAATCGACTGGTAAATTGGAGATTTGCAAGCATCTTATTGTCTCTATGCAGGTTCAACAGGACACTCACTCACTCTCTCTCCGGTCAGTGCTCTGCAGCTCAGCTTTGTTTTAATAAGCAAAAGGACACAAGGAACCCATCATCAACTGACAGGTGTGCCTTAAAAAAGTGGATATTGTTGCTTGATTGCTGTAATTTGTCCATGATGAAAACTGAAGAGTCTCTGTGACTCGTTGAAACTGTAATAAAAATATGTGTGGTGACACAAGAGGCTCCTCAACCGGGTACTGAATGGAAATAGATGCAGCTATGTGCACTCCCTGTTCTGCATCCCATCAGCTGAGATGGTGTACTCGGCCTCCTTTTTAGGAAGTACACAGCCAGTGTTAGTTGTAGTGTCCCAGCTTGGCAAGGTGCAAGGCCATGGACAGTGAGCATAGTTTACTCTAGGAAATACCTGCAGCTATACAAAGTGGCAATCCAAGAATAACTTATTTCCATTGTATTTCCCATTAATCATCTTTCCATATTGCTCCTGCAAGGCAGAAAGTACTGGAAGGCTGGTTGTCATCGTTACTGTCAATAAAAGGAAACTGGCTATGGCTGTTAGAAGCTGATTTTATAATATTAGAAGTTTTAAACAGCGGAATAGTATCAGCTGGACTTTTAAACAAATAAAACCTACTTCTAAATCTTTGTAGTACTGATGTAAGGAATGCTATTTCTCCTTACACCTAAGTAGACTTGATGGCAAACTGATTGCTGATGAATGACTCCATTAATGTCAGAGCCACTAACGCTCACCTCTAACCCTCCTGTAAATTGCTCATGTGGAAAACCATTTCCTCTCCCATTTAGATTATCCCACCTGTATAACTAAAGAGCAGACAGCCTCCCTCTCCCTCCCTCACAACACTTTTACGCTACAAAGACTCATTTGTGTTTGGACTAAAACATTAGCAGCTGAATCTCCCCTGCAAATCTGATTCACGAATTAGTTTTTAACGATAAGTATTTAACTCAAACTGTTTAGAAAATCCTCTGTGCTCATATCTCACTCTCTCTTGTCACAGGCACCGTACAGACATCGGTGTTTGGATCAAGCACAGCTAAACATGTCATTAAATAAAAATCTGTGAACTCTCCTTCTTTGTATTGTTGTTGTAACGCTGGGTGTTCACAAGTACGCGTGCAAACTGAGCGTTTATGGAAGGCTTGAAGTCAAATCTCCTATAAATGACTTTTATACTTCATGCAAAGTGTGCACAAACATTTTACAGTACACACACACACACAGCTGCCATGATGCAAAAGGATCCTGATTTCAGTCATCAAGAAGAGGAGAGGATGCTCTTGAAACACCAACACATTTTATGAGTGTCATCAACTCACACACTCCAACCCCATGTGGCTGTAGCCTTTAACTTCAATACCATCTAAGGAATAGGAGTCTGACTTGGCGTGTCAACCACAGCAAACAGCTTTTCCACAACCAGATGTCTGCTCAGTGCATGAGTAACAAAAACTAAAGTCAAATTATAGTATTCAGTGCTATGTTGAACAGAGCATGTAAGTGCTAAGCTTTAAGGAAAGGGAAAAAGAACAATTTGGGAGTCTAAAGCCAATGATATATAGAAGCATGCACCTACAAAATGCATGTTTCAGCTTGCATGTACAGTTACTTTATGAAAAGGGGGATGAGAAATGTGCCACTTCTCTGTCCCCCTGTTAAGGCAGTGCAGGTCCTGCCTTCCTAATACCATTTCATGTATGCAACTTGGATGCAGTGCCTTTCCATTCCCACCCCACTACAGAAATATAAGAAAGGATACAAGCTTTATACTTTGAGCTTTCCGGGAATCTCTTGGGGAGTTAACTGGATAACCCTACACTGAGAGGAATTCTCAACTACTGACTTTTGTGGCATCAAATTAAGCTCAGTAACATTTTCTATACTATAGAATGTACGCATAAAGATTTCCTATCCAAAGTACAAACAAAGTAAGTAAGAACAGTAAATAAATGATGTCAAATTAATGTCATCTTGTCCAGCTGTTACTCTGCCTGAGGATGTCAGTCCTTCCAGCACCCTCCTCAAGCCAGCACACACATAAATGTATACAGAGGGAAGTAGAGGAGTGAGGTATCTATGTAACATATAACCTTATTTCTCTCAACAAGTTTGTCTTATAAATTTAGACCATATCTTCCTTATGTAAACAGCTGCTTTAGGTTAAGTCTAGTATATGGTAACCAGCGCAACTTTAGCAGTAGTGCCAGTAATTATCTGCTCAACTCTGATTACAAACCTCTACTTCTTCCACATAAGTTTCTCTAAATACAAGAAAATAAGTTAGAAGATAGCGTCACATATTATCATTATCAAACTTATCAGGCAGACTCACCAAAGTGATTGTCCTTGCTGGAAATCTGCAGACGGAGAGCAGCAAGAGGTTTATAAGCACAGCATGCGATGTGCAGCTCCGCCTGCTCAAACTGCAACTCAGTGATGTTCAGCCATACTGGGCTGATGTGTGTGTGCATGTACACCGTTTAACTTTAGGGATGTATGTACATTGTAATGCCATTGATTCCTATAGTTTATACACAGTTGTGCATTTTAAGATTAGATTAATGAACTCCTGGTAATATAATATTTATTTTATGTATGTTAGGATATGGTTCTTTAAAAAAACTTTGTGTGTCAGGGTGGTTTCTTTTCTACATGATTTTGCACCACTAAATTCTGGTATAAAATGCATGAGTTTTCTGAACAATTATAAATTAATATATACGTTTTTATAATTTTCAAAGCAATTCGTGAACCATCAGTTAAAATCTTCTCCTTCTTCTCTTCACTCATTCCCTCGTGTGAATACAAGTTTGGTAAGAAATGTAAAATGACAGGTGTACTTGAGATGCCTGACTGAAATGACATGCCCAGATGATGCACCTCTGCAATACAGAATGTGTTGCCTTGTAGACTACATGCAAACACTGTGGTCCTTTCAGTATAATATCTAGCAAGATACAAGGCACCACTGCATCCACATAGATGGGAATAAAAATCATGTCGATCATCGATTTCATTTAAGAATATTTCCATGCAATTAGAGGGTTTCTCCCCTTCTCAGACCCACTGGTTTGGCCAAATTACAAAAATGGTTGCGAAATGAGGAGCTTGTGGTAGCCAAACCGACTCAGTTGTTTATTGTTTTCAGTGGGCTCAAGGCGACCATAATCCAAATTGCAGGAATATCTGTACTTCCCAAACAGCATCATTATTTGTTTTCTAATTCGTTCCTATTGCTCAATCACAAAACGTGTGATTCGTTTTACATCAGTGTGACATCAGGCATGCCTTCCTGTTGCGAAATGATCAACTGTCTGATAAAAATGAAGCTTAAAATCCACACAGAACCCCAGAACTGGAAAAGAATCTTTTAGGAAAATTGGAATTCCCTTTAATTTCATCATGAAAACTCCCATATGGTAAGGTGTGAACAGCAGGGAAGACATATAATCATCTCACATGAAGTTACAAATATATTTTCCTACTCTTTAGTTATGCATATTCTCAACATATCTCTTTTCCCCTGCTGACCTAACAGACCAGTGTACACAATAACAGTTGCAGAGAAACACAACAAACAAACTGTGAAAACAGAAGACACCAATGATGCACAGTGCTGGACATCTACAAACAAGGGACCCAACACACAGTACAATGAAGTAGCCTATGCCACACACCAACACAGTAGTAACATAAGATGACAAGTAAAGTATAAGACATAATGTGCAGACTCAAGAGTGGCTTGTAACATGTTCACTCATGATATTGACATTGTATAGCAACATTAAATTGCACATGATAATAATTTAGAATTTTAAATAAAAACCAAAATAGTGCTGGTATTTTATAATAAACTCTTTTTTTTCATATTAATCCAAAATAATCAAATGTACCATTCACAGTTGTTGTATTTAATTAAGAAAGATCCTCATAATACCCCACAAAAAGTGCATGGCATTAACCAGAAATCACACCAAACAGGCATGTTTGTTAGCCACAGTGTTATAAACCCATCCTATTTTGTACTGTAATGTACTGTGTAAACCTCACAGATAAACAACTTCAGCAGTCTCACTTACTCTTATTGAGTAGGCGATTTAAAAGTATGAGTAACTGCTATGCGTGGGACAGTGGAGGGTTTTAGTGGTTTTGCATATTAACAACATTTCTGTGGTTCACAATTACCCCGTCCTTGGAATGAATAGCCTGGCTATCAATTTCTATGAGGTAAAATTTGTTAGCGGAGTGCTTTTATTCTTAAATAAAATCACCATAGGACCTGTTTGATACTCTACTTAAAAGACGCTTTTAAAAAGTAGCGGAACACTTTGTTAATACTGAAGGCACGTGTTTAAATGCAAGAGAATATTCCTAAAGCTTATCAACGTAACAGAAGAGCATCTTTTAAAAAAGGAGGTGTGTTTTGGGGGATATGACACAGAGTTCAAGATTTTTCAGCTTCACCACATTACTATTAATCAAATAAATAAATAGCAACAGGAGGGTCACCATACAGGCATAAGTAAGGACAATTAGTTTAAAAGTCAGACACAAACCAAAAGCTTCCTCAGTGTGTACACATAATACAACTCAACACAGTGCTGAAACATTTACAGTACTTTCTCCTGCCCCTTTTGGACCAGTCTGACCTATGACACACATATTCTGTATCGCGGTCAGGTCACTATAACACATACAGCTACTTCGCACCTATTCTTTAAAGTGTATTAACAACAATATGATGTTGTTATTGTTTGATGTTAAATTCAAGAGTTTTCACTGAACCTAATAAAAGTGCAGTTTAAACAGGCAGATTTGTGCATTCAATTCGATGGTTTGGCTTTTCCCTGGTCCTCCACCTTTTTAATTGCCGCCTGAATCTTCGCCTGGTCTCCCAAGAGCTGTCGAGGTTTCACGGGCTTGAGGTTTTCATCCAGCTCAAGCAGCACAGGTATCCCTGTAGGCAAAGTCACGCTGGCAATATCCTCATCCGAAATACCTGTCGAAATAAGGACAGTAATATTAAGGTCACACTAGCCACAACCAGGCTTGATGACAGTTAGCAACCTTTCACTTTGCATCAGTACATTGTGCATGAAAGCTGAATTGAAATCATTTGTTTATTTCCAGATGTATGACAATAACACAATTCCGCCCTGTATGTATGTATGTATCCTGTGCTGCATAATATGAAGTAACAGTCAATAAGTGCTAAGTTATTGAGTGTCCTGTGGCACATGGAGCGTCCAAAGCTCATGAGTGTGATGAAAGGTCAGCGAGAACTTCATAGCCACAGCCAAATGTAACATAAACTCACTGGCCTTTTTGCAGAAGTTCAACCTTCCATTTCTGGAACTGAAATGTCCTTCCCCATTCAATGAATCGGATAACTAGAAACGGCAGTCTGTAGTGTCCAGAAACAGTTGCTGAATTCAACTGAATGTATTCACCGCACAAAGACAAAAGCTGAGGGTACACCGTTCATAATAGCTCGGGTTGGGTCAGCTCAGTAGCATACCTTCTAGGTGTTTCAGCAGAGCCCTTGAGCTGTTTCCATGAGCGGAAATGAGCACAGTCCTGCCTTTCCGTATCTCTGGCACCACAGTGTTGTCCCAGTATGGCAGCAGCCTGTCCAACACCTCCTTCAGGCTCTCTGCACGGGGAAGGTTCTTCTTTGGCACGTCACATGTGGTGTATCTGCGGTCATTGTAGATTTCCTGGAAGTAAGGGTGGGATTCATCAATCGGAGGTGGAGTGATGTTATAACTCCGTCTCCACAACTTCACCTTTTCCTCTCCATGTTGTAAAGCCATCTCCGCCCGATTCAGGCCAATCAGTGCGCCATAGTGGCGCTCATTCAGTCTCCAGGACTTGACCACAGGCACCCACTCCAGACCCATAGCCTCCAGCACAAGCCATGCTGTCTGGATGGAGCGGCTGAGTATGGAGGTGAATACTAAGTCGAACTTGTAGCCCCGCTCCTTCAGCAGCCTCCCGCAGTCCTGGGCCTCCGTCACCCCATCCTGGCTCAGCTTCTGGTCAACCCAGCTGCAGAAACGGTTGTCTTTGTTCCAGGCCCCCTCCCCATGCCTCAGCAGAAAGACTTTGTACTTGGACATCCCAAGCACCAGCAGCAGAAACCTGCACACATTCAGAAGAAATCAACAAAAAAAAAGTTAGTGCATAACAGAAGTGAGAATATTACCCAAATTCTAAGTAAATATCACTAATATCCAGCTTCCAATGCAAAGCCTCACTTAATCACAAGAATCTCAAGGAGCAGGTTCTTCTCTTTCTCACTAAAAGTGATAGGCTAAAGGCAGATAGCTACAACAGCTACCCTTATAAACTAGCCTTATTCAGAGGCTGGACACAAAACAATGATAACGTTAGCTAACTACTATATACAAATATTTCATTGGATGCTGCTGCAAAGCATATAAGCAAGCCTGGAAGGATGGGTGGACGTGTTGCTATGTAAATGACGTTAGTAGAGCGTATTTATGGCCGCTTTAACCGAGCTAAATACATGGCCAATGTATAAAAAACACGGAACTACAGGCATGTGGCCACCTCATCCCAAAATAATCTGCATGTTGTGAAAATGTCGTCTTACCCCGTGTGGGTTTTAAATCCGGCTCAAATGTGGGTAATACAGTCGAAAGTGTTGACAGTATTTGGCAAGACATGTACAGCAGTGTTCCCTGTGTACGTTGATAATTGACATTCCGTTCCGACCAATCAGAAAAGCGCATATCACATGTGGGCGGTGCCGTTGTTAAATGGTGTGCCCATATTAGGAGCTGCAGTCGGTTGTAGAACCGGCCAGGCACGTTCGCCGTGGAGGGGAGTGACCGCAGTTTCTTAACGACGGAGAGGTTCAGCAGCTACCTGTTGATGTTTTCTAGAAAGGGCTTTGTGGTTAACAGGTTGGAGTGAATTTATGGTATTTGTAAAAGAATTACAACAATTTAAGACTACTTGGTTTACAGGCAGAAGAAAGGGAAAGTATATGTGTGTAGGTGGTGTGTAGGAAAAACTGTGTGGACAATGTAGGCTAAATATTACAAAATCAAACCTATATGTTAGTGTCTTAAAAAACTAAACTAAAAGGGTAACCAGTAGTTAACTGGTTTGTTTGTTATTCACTCCAACCTAAAGTACAATAAAGCTGCTTCAGGTAAGGGTAAACGGTTTCATTGGTCAGGTTTCATTCAAACCTCACTTCCACACATTTAACTGCTCCATCATTAATATACACAAACACTTGCTTTTGTCACTTAAAAGCACAATGGTTTACATTCATTTCCTAAAACTTCTAAAATATCCTGTCGTGTTATTTATTTTCCATCATTTGCCCACGATTACCTAATACACCAGAGATGCTAAAGGGAGAGCTGCCACGGCACAAACCTCTCACATTAGACACATTTATGGCGATAGATAGGCGACCATCAAACGACAACATACAAGTCTACAAATACTTAAACAGCGCTCTAAGGAGAGCAACACCATTTCAGTTTAAGCCACAGAGGACCACAAATCTCAGAGCAATGTCACTTACATTTTATTGTTTGATACACAATTCATACCACTGCTTCTTCTCGTCATAATGCCACTTTAATTTTCAAGGATGCTCACCTTATGTGACTCCTTTAACATCCAAAGCCATGATTCAAAAGAAAAAGTTGGACAAATTCAGATTTATAAATGAAGACATATGGGTGCTAAAAACTACAAAAGCAATACAGTGTTCTAATATACCAAATACATATGTTTTGCATAATAAATTGTGTAAATTATGTAAAAAACTATGTATTAAATAAATTATCATACACTAAAATTGCCAATTACACATACACTCGAAACATGAACTTGTTAACCTGGTCTTCATTTTCACTGTCATTATAAAGTGAATAAGAGTCACATGGTTTGCTGGTTCCATTGGTTTTAGAGCAGCAAAGAAATTCACCACAGAATCTACTGCCCAGCATCAAACAGCTTCTTCCTGCCCTCCATACCAGACATGGCATCCACGTTCTTACGCCAGTCGGTCACCTCCTCTTTCTGTGGGGTGAAAAGATGTTGATTTTGAGTCAGCTCGTTCTGATTTAAGCACAAGTACATGTGGCCATTTTGTACACCACAAATGCTGACAGTGTTGGGGAGTACAGGGATACATGCTTGTTGATATTAAAAGAATAATGAAATTCCTGCACTGGACATTGCTTCCTCAGATACTGAACAACTACATTCTTACTTCCTCTGCATCTCTGAACAAAATGAAACTCTTCTCGAGTTGTTTTCAGCAGTTCAGGTTTTACATCAGGGTTTTATTTTAGGCATTGTGTGAAGCTGCTTTAATTAACCTGCCATCTTTCACACTTATGTAGGTGCAAAGCATCTGTATCTTTAGCTTTAGCATTAGTGTTATTACTGGATTCAGGCTGCTACTAGGTCTAAGCTTCCTTAGGCTTCCTCATGAAAATTATTTGAGAGTTATTTTGTATGTGTTTAACTGTTTTATCATTCGTTTGCTGTGTTTAATATGTAACCGTGACTCCCAGGAAAGCAGCATTGATTCCAAGTGGACTATCCACACCCCACACAATATTTTGCAATACATTGAAATTAAATCCAGCAGCCCCTACCTTCTCCTCCTCCTTCTTCACAGTCTTGAGGTTGGCCTTGAAGTCCACAGACTCTTTGACCTTAGCACCCAGCAGAGCTCCCAGCATGGCGTCAGCTGACACCCTCACCCTCTTCAGGTTCGGTCTCTTCATCTTGCCCTTCAGCTCAAAGATCTTCTGAGACAGGTCCTGTATCTAAATGACACACCCACCCTCAACGTTGCCATACAAGTCTCAATTCCCGATGAATACCTTGTTGACATAGCATACCATAACTGTGTAAGATGTTTAATTTTATGTGAAAAAGGATAGAACTCAAACAGTTATGCACAAATATTACTTACCTCCCTATGATTTTTTGTCACTTTAGAATCAATGTCATACCGCTCTTCATCAACCACATCGATTTTCTGGTGTAGCTCTTTGCAAATATTCTGTGGACAGAAATCTTTTGTGTGTTAGACTCATTTAAGTACCAATTGCTGGAATTTGTTTGAAGGTAACTGGTCTGGATAACTTCTGCATGGGCAGAATTCTTTTTATAAAATATACCATTATATTAATAATATAAATACATGCATCATTTACTGCAGAATTAGTATCACAGCAGATTAATCCAAGGACTTTGCTGTTTATAGCTTTCATTGGAAGTATTTTCTGGTCCCTATTTAAACTGTTGACATTGAGGTTTGTTGATTATTCTGACTAAATGAGACATTATTGTTGGCCAGAGAGGTTTCTGTTGAGGTTTTCAAATGTTATTTTTCAATCCTTTTAGCACCATCAAACTAAATTAGGTTCACCTGGATAGTATTTGGATGACAGCAAAAGTCTCAGTGACAGGTGTCTCAAAACCTCTGCAAATAAAACCCAAACTAAGTGCTTGTGGCTTTAGAGCCAAACCCCACCAGAAAACTCCTTATGTGGATTAAAATGCTTCAGTGACAAATGTACCTGTAGATCCTGCAAAGACAGGCCTGACAGTTGGAGCTCTGGGACTCTCTCAGCGAGGGTTCGCTCTCGTTCATCTTTTCTGAGTTGCTTTTCATTCTCCAGCATAGTCATGGCCTTCTTCAGCAGTTTGGTCTGGTACACACACAAAATCGCACCTCAGTCAGTCAGTAAAATTATTTTTTACATCATTACTATCCAAGACTAAATCACATCACACACATAAAATACCTTCAAGAACAGTCTGCGAGATGCAGAGATCTTTGGCTTTGGTTTCTGGGAAAGAAGACGGTATAGATGTCAGATTTCTGGCAAAACTGTGGATTTCCCAGTGTTCCTTTTTCTGTACATGCGGGGTTAGTCATGTTATGATTCCATAATCACAATAAAAGACAACAGCACTGGCTACAGCCTGAGTAGAATTAGATTTTATCTTTTGTATTGTAACGTAAAGTGTTAAATCAATCAATTTCACCTGTAGTCAAGGCACTTAAAATGCATATTTGTGGATTTGGAGAGCAGAATACAAAGGCAAATCCTCATAATTCAACACAAGTGCAGTTTTTAGTCCCACATCTGATGCAATGAATTAACAACTACATTTATATTTAGGACATTTATTCTGTCTTTGACAGGAAAATCAACTCACCGAAGACCTGTCCAGTTGGGAAGGTGGTGTCCAGAATGTAAGAGGAGAAAGAGAAAAACATGCAATCTTTTACATTTTTGATATTTCATGTGCTAACATATGAGTTGTGCTGTGATGACAGAGACATTGGTACTTACGCTTCAGACATGGTGGCAGTTTTGTGTGTCTCCCTGTTAAATCTATCAAAGTAAAAAATACATTTACATAAGAATACACATACATCTCAGCTCATATACTGGTAACATAACAAAGCTAAATTAAGCAAAACTAACCATCAGTCCTACATACCATAGGTTGCATTTCTATAGCAGGGGGCACAAACAGTGAATAACATTGTCTAAAGGTCAAACCTATGACTTTTTAAAAATACTCTAAAACAAATCCAGAAACGTATAATTACCTGACAAGTAATCAATCAAAACTAAAGAGGGCGGGATTCATTTGTTTTTTTAATATACATTTCTTTTTAGAACTTTTAATTTAATGAGCAAAACTTCTTAAATTACATTGGCACGGATATACAAAATGATAAACAATGGGAATAGTTGCAAAGAATAAGAAGACAGAGATCAAATCCACAGTGTAATGTGATATTTATAACTTCTAATTAGTGGATCAGTGGAAGACCGCTGATCTCAAACATGAACAAAAACAACTCCTTCCTTCCTCACATGTAAGGAGATTCCTTTTTAAAACAAGATAACGACAAATTACATTCTGTTGTAAGAAATTATTGCTTGGATTAACATTAATGCTATTTTAGATGAAAAATTCAACCATGCTTTTTTATACTGATGAGTTTGCAGTGGCTTCAGTTTTCTACATTTTTAGCAGCGATTTTTGGAATAAAAAGCCTCCATCTGGTGATTTTTTTCCCTTAATGTTCTGTAATATTTCAAAATAAAAGTCGTTACCTTATACAGCAGGTGACAAATACTCACAGGCGTCTTTTTCTGAGACGAGAAGGACAGAAAGAGGGTAGATATATAGATTCCAGCGCTCATGTGAGTGGCTAACTAAAATAGCCCCTCAGTCCGTCCTCACCATTTTTTCACTGCGTCTCTCACATCCCATAAGTATGAAGTGTGAAAGTTCTGACTGGAACCGTCCACCTGTGATTCTTTCTTAGAGGAGAGGGCGAAGTTGGAAGGAGCTTGGATCCAATATTGTGTGTGTGAAATTAAAGTTGATCCCACGTACAGTCCAAAGTTTTCATTAGATCACACAGTGGATAAAAACAATGGCAGGATTGTTGTCTTTTTATCGATAGGACAATGCTGGTTTCATGTTTGTATCAAGTTCATAAACCAAATATGAAGATAACATACTCCCACTGCAATAACCTTAACAAAGACTGTAAAACTTACTATTTAATTTCTAGCATTAAATCTTTAATATGCAATACATTCTGAAAGTCTGACGAACTAAATCAATCACAGCAGTTTTTAATTTACAATATTTCTCCACAGTAAACAGGTCTGACTGAGACTGTCTGAGTATCCGCTGATGGTTAGAAAGAGGTATGCTGCCATCTTAAGGCTGCAAACATTGAGTACATCCCTATTACAAAGCAGTTAATGACAAAAACGGTTCCTAAAAATAGTAATGTATATTGCATATCACTATAATTCAAATTTTCTATTTGAAACTTAATTTAACGACCACTTGAAGTCTATAGTCCCCTTTTTAAATAAACAGCATATGTTACTTTTCCTTTATTTTTATAAAATTACAACAAGCAAGATTATTCTGGTTTTAAGGGTGTTTGTCCCACCTGCAATCCCTAAATCGATATAATCAACTGTAAGTAAAAAGTAAGTAAGAATTTGTTATAAGAAGAAGATCTCTTAAACAAAAGTAAATGTCTCTTTAGTTGCTGGAGGCGTCAAACAGCTTCTTCCTGCCCTCCATACCAGCCATGGCCTCCACGTTCTTACGCCAGTCAGTCACCTCATCCTTCTGTTGGAAACATAACATAATGTGGGACACACCGCCGAGATAAAACAGATAATTTGACCATTAAATAGCCGTCACCTTCAGGTTTCCAGGAGCCAGTCTTACCTTTTCCTCCTCCTTCTTGACCGTTTTGAGGTTGGCCTTGAAGTCGATGGACTCCTTGTGTTTGGAGCCGAGCAGAACGCTCAGCATGGCTTCAGCTGAGATCTTCACTCTCTTCAGGGTCGGTTTCTTGAACTTACTCAGAATCTCAGTGATCTTTAGTTTCAGGTTGTCAATCTAGCAGGGGGATCATGTAATAAAAATAATAATTCAAATAATCAAATTGTTCTAAAGTTAGCAGGTCTTTAAGGCTAAGTGAACGTGAGAAAAACTTTGGAATACATTACTTTACATAATTAATAATAAGAAAACATTAATGGAGATACACTACCGTTCAAAAGTTTGGGGTCACATTGAAATGTCCTTATTTTTGAAGGAAAAGCACTGTACTTTTCAATGAAGATGACTTTAAACTAGTCTTAACTTTAAAGAAATAC
>JAVQJL010101744.1:0-29664 GCA_036024295.1 Nannoperca obscura
TAGGCTGGTATGTATTGGTTACATTTACTCCCCTCTTTTCACTTTTCTTTGCAATTCTGAAAAAAAAGTTTGTCTCTCTTAAGCCCCCCCCCCCCATCATGCCGACGTTCTTCTGCAGCACTCTTCATATGGCAGCCTGAATGTCCTGATTTTATGCTCACTGACTCCAGTCTTATCATTCAATAAAAGGGGGAGGAAAACGTCTTATCTTAATCTGGGTAATAACATGCTGAGCTGTTATCACAACCAGTGTCAACTAGTGTGTAAACCTGGCTCCAAAGCAAAAGGATCCTTCAGATACATAACATGTTCAAGTCAGTTTTATTTATATAGTCCTCGGGGGCCTTTACAAAAAAATGGAAAACCTCAGAAAGAGCAACAGAGGTGGGCTCCCTCTCCCAGGACAGACAGACATGCAGCGGATGTTCTGTACACACAATGTTGCCCTCGTAAAACGTTTCCATTAGCAAAAATGAAGAAACCAAGGAAAGAATTGTCATTACATCTGACAACTGTTATTATATATTTCATTATATATGTGAATTTATTTGTACATATAGCTAAGTGCTTTACCCATGTTAGCAGCATAAGGATGGCAGCGTTGGTCAGTTCATCCAACACTTCTGTGCAGTCTGAAATATAACAACCACTGGATGACCTTCATGAAGCTCAGAGGATGAATTCCAATACATTTGGTGCTCCCCTGACATTTTATACAGCACCAAGGCAAGGCAAGGCAAGGCAAGTTTATATAGCACCTTTCATACACGGATGCAATTCAAAGTGCCAGCACGGGAACATTTTTCAACAGCTACTAAATGAATTGGCACACCATATCTTACAGCTTATACTGCAGAGGTAGACTTATATTCAGTGCGTGTACAGTATGACTTCATCCGCATAGAAACGGCACTACAGCAAGTCAATAGATGATTAAACTCAAGGCCGTTACTTTCTAATGGGAGACAAGACACAAGTGTGTGGAGTGTATAGAAGGAGACAAAGAAAGAAGAGAAAAAAGTGGGCGTGTAAAAGAAAGGAGTAAGAAAGAAGAGGGTCTAGCTGGTGTTCAGAAACAGCTTCAATTCACACAGATTCACACCTCCCCTCTGTGTTTCCCATTGCACCTCTTGTTGTTATGCCTCCCACACCGACACTTACACATATATAAGCACACGTAGAAGAGGCGTAAAGACATTTGTATTAGCTGCATGACTGTCCCCCATGTTTCTGTGTGTTGGGTGTGTGTCACTATTGGCTGTCAACGTTCTTGTTTTTTCACATTTTCCCTTCTGAAGATTTTGTTGAAATAAATAATCGCTTTTGATCTTTTTTTCCACTCTTGTACACAGTGGTTTTGTCAGCTGTTCTGTGCTGCACATTTGTACTCCGTTTCATTGTCTGCCAATGTCTAGACAGACAAGTGAAGCAGACAGAACAGAGCAGGTAGACATGAGCTGGCTCTGCACACAGTTGGTAGCAGAGTGAGATCATACACACACAAAAAGGGTCACCTTCTTACCACTAACCCAGGCAGCCTGGAGAAGAGGTCAGAGCTCACCACGGATGCAGCAGCAACCTCACTCTGCGTTTTCTCCTCCTTTCTGCAGCGATGACCTTTCGCCAGACTCGTCTTTGGGGGAGGAAGGGAAGGGAGGAGAGGGGGAGCTACAGAGTGAGGTTGAGTCACAACCACAACCACATCCCCAGCAACAGCAGCAAGAGACTCAGCCACAGACTCAACCACCACAGCCCCAGTCTGAGCCCCAACCACAGACTCAACCTCAGCCCCAGCCCCAAACCAAACCTCTGCCAGAACCCGAACCAAAACCCCAGCCTGCACCAGAGCCCGAGCCTGAGCCCGAGCAGGAGCCAGAGCCGGAGCCGGAGCCGGAGCCGGAGCCGGAGCCGGAGCCTGAACCCGAGCTTCAGCCCCAAGTTGAGGCACCGAGGGAGGAAGCAGCACAAGACGCCCCTAAAGCCCCTTCTCCTTGCAGAGAGGAGCAGACAGCGGGGAAGCAAGAGAAGGAAAAGTTGGAAGAAGCTTTGGAGGCAAAGAGAAAGCAAAAGGAAGAGGAGGCACAGGCCGAGCGAGAGGGCGAAGCAGCACAGGAAGAAGAGGAGGAGGAGGAAGGGGGAGGAGCAAAAGGAGGTGGGGCGGGGAGGAGAGCCAGCCTGCACCACACGGCCTCGCCCTTGCGGGTGCAGCGCAACGGGGCCGGCTCGCACTCCACCACCTCCGACTATGAGCTCTCGCTTGACCTCAAAAATAAACAGGTAGGGTTGTGTTGTGGATGGGGGAGGGGTTGAGGGTTGGTGTGTTATTTGGGTGAGGGGAGTGGGAGGACAGCAGTTACAGTAACTTGGTTTGTGTGTATTGTACGTCTTGTGGTTTGACATGTTTGTGGTGTTCAGTTTTCTGTCTGAGGAGAAGGACTTTTGGTTTCAGGGGAAAAGCTGGTGTTTGATGATTTTTTTTTTTCTTTTGTTTGTTTGTTGTATTGATCACTACTGGCACTTCTAGACTTTCCAAACTGTATCAACTAATGATGAGCTTCCTTTTCTTCATTGTCATGAACCATCATTGTCATTGCCATGTCATCATTTCATCAACATCCTCACATGGTTTCGTCTTTCACCAAACCTGGATTGTGAAAGTATGTTGTACTACATCGTTTATCCCCAGGTATTTTACTGCTGTGTTGTAATTTACTGAAAGTAGAGTGATTCATGTACATACAGTTTTAGGTTCAGGTCTTTTATACACTGTAATATTCTTGCAACAATGCATACATACACATACACACATCAGGGTAAAATAAAGACAATGTGCAAACAAGTTGCATTTGTATCTGCATGAATGAAAAGCCTTTTAATTTGTCTTTTCTCTACTGCTTTTTGAGATATTCTGGATGATGAAAAGCCCCCATTTCCATGGAGAAAAAGCATGTGACTGTTATCTGTTCTCATCTTATTACAGCCAGTTAAACCGATTTTGTCTGAAACGGATGTGTCTATGAACTGTGTCTGTATTTAAAAATGCATTTCCATGTTCTCATGTTTGTGTTCTTATCATGCTGTTCATCAGGGGCTTGGAAATCATTACATAATCATCTCCATTTCAAGAGCCATCAAACATTCGCCATCCGTTTTCATCACCATCCATCTAACCAACATTCTTCAGTCCATGGATCTTCGATCAGGTAAGGCAGCAGAGTTTGGGTCTAACTTGTGCAGCTGCTGGAGTTTAAAGGGGCACTCCATCGATTTTACACATGATCAAGTTCAGTTTACTCAATGCAAGGAGTAGCACACAGCCTGAAAACAGTTGTATAATGTCTTCTGTCCAAAGTTTGATGATGATGTCACCAGGGTGACCTCTGCCGGGACTTGAGAGCTAACATTTTCAACAGACAGTCGGAGGAATGGGGTTTGAAAGAAGTACTGATTTTGGAGGCAGTGAGGGGTTAATTAAAGATGCTATTAAGTTGCATTATGGGAAATGTAGCATCCTAACTAAACTGACTAAAAGTCCGGATATCTTGGACTCTGCTGCTTTAATTTTGATCATTCTTTTTTAATCTGTCTCGTGAGAGTCCCACAACTTTTTTGCTAGAGTACCTCTTTAAGTAATCTTTCAAGGAGAAATGCCATATTTGTGTCTGATTCCAGCTCCTTAATTGTAAGGATTTGCTGCTTTTCTCTGTTTTATAACTTAGCAAATTGATTGTCTTTGGATTATGGTTTGTTGGCTGGACAAAGGAAGACATTTGAAGTCGTCAACCTGAGCTCTGGGAAATTCTAAGGCGCATATTACATATTAAGACATTTAATTGACCAGTAATCGTCAGATTATCCGAGAATGGAAATATTTGTTAGTTGCAGCCCTAAATTACACAACATGCATGTTTTATTTTGTCATATTTGAAAATTTTTATTGATTAATTGGTTTCTTTATGAAGCACAAAAGTTACTGAACTCTCTCCCTTAAGTCTTGACTTCCATTACTGTCACTGTAAGTGTTGTGTGGCACAGTTGATCACACTCAATGAACAACGCAGAACAATCAGTAAACATAGTCACCACGGTGTTAAGCGTGTCTCAGCCTCAGGGCACCATCCATAGACTGTGGAGACGAACCAGTTCAGCGGTGACACTGTCAGTGTCATCTGGATTGTGTCTGTCTGTGTTAATATTTGAAGAAAACACACAAAACTGCTGATGAGATACCAAAGCATTATGGTGGATGTTTACTAAAATCCATCTTCCAAGCGATTGGCCACTGAAACTAATGTATTTGAGCGAGATGGTTGTTTTATTTCACTCTCTGTTTGCTCAGTTTTCACTTTGTTTTGACTTAATTTCATCTCATCATCAACTCATCACTTCCCTATTGAAAAATAAATGTTCCTTTTACCTCATCTCCTAACCTAAGGTCTCCCTTTCACCTCCATTGTCACTCTTTAAATCTCACATCTGAAAGTCTCCCTCTTTCACTATCTCCCAGTCAACAATGCTAGAGATACGTGATCAGCAGGATTGATCTGTACAGCTGGGGGTGCAGGGGCTTGATGCATCTACAGATCAATGTCATGGTAATTGCATCTGCGGGGCGATACCTTGATTGCTGGGGAAGAACCACAAGTATTTGAGTTTCAACTCACTTCAACTTGAACTATCAACCTGGATCTGGTTTAAATCCGGAATTTTAAAAAAAATTTAAATTATACCATATAGAAATTATATTATGTACATTATATTAATTTGCATTTCTTTAAATACTTCCCTTGTACCATACATAACCACACATAAAATACATATTTTATGGTTTATAAAAGATGAAACAACTCTAAGTAGTGGGAGTTATAATTTAAGATTATATATATATATATATATATATGTTAATTTTTACAGCCTGAGGATTCTTAGGAAAAACAACTCGCAATTCTTTGACCTCCTTTGTGAAAACCAAAAGGTTATGCTTTTCACCTGTAAATTTGCATTTATGAATATGAAATTTGAAAATATACAGTTGAGAATTAAAGCATCAGTTCCAGCATGAAACAGCTTGAAAATCCGCAGAAAGTGCAGAAAAAGTTACGTCCATTTTTCCAGTCTCTGGTACTCACATCCTTTTTTGTCCTTTGTTGCGAATTGAATTATTAAACTGAAAATGTTTTAAACTTATCCCAGGGTTGTATGAATGTGCTACATAAATGTACAGAGACAAGGAAAGAGAAGAGACACTGGAGGTAAAAAGTTTTTCTGGTTAGGTCCGAGTTCAGTCAGTCTGAGCTGAACAACAAGGTCGGTGCATCCGATGCTAGCTGGGCAGCTAACGTACATAAACAAATAAACACAAACGGTCCAGTAGTCTAATTTCTAGAATGACGGGTGACCACATTTTGCTTTGCTTTCTGTCTGAACACACCTTTAGTCCGACTTGTCACTAGCTTGGCTTTAGCTTGTAGCAGGATCAGGCCATGACACTACAAAAACAGCTAGATAATTAAAGTGATCTACAAAAATACAATAATTTGAATTCCTTTTTAATTGTTTTTAAGTTTGAGGAACAAAATGTGTTTTTTGTTATTTAAATAGCACTGACAAATTTACTAAAAAGTTATGAAAGGAAGTAATACAGGTTCAATCTTTGTTGACTGCAAAGCCTTTTGTTTAAACGATGATGACGTGATAGGTGATGAGTCCTGACTTTAAATGACCCTGCTTTGTAATTGCTGCTAATCTCTGCCTGAGTAATTGTGTTTTTTATGAATCAAAAAGGCATTATCTCTCTAAAGTGAAACATTCAACACTGAAAAGCTTAATTTGATGGCTTGAATTCACTCCTAATTCCACTTAAATATGCAAGTGACATTCAAGGAATATCAAACAAGTTCAGAACTTCTTTTCTGTTACACACCAAGAAGTTCAATATGTTTAGTAACTTATCTTCAAATGCGTGATGGAAAAAGGCACCGTTCAGCAAATGTGATGAAATTGTTCAATAGGTTGCTATTGAGAACAGTGAAAATGTTAATCTCATAGTTTTGTGCCATTCTAATGAGACTGGGGTTGATTTTTTCATTAAACCTTTTTTTTCTGCATCAGTAACCACTGACCTTTTTTAGAATCTGACTTTGGTCAAGGATGAATCAGCTTAACGGATCACCATCATCTGATGACATCAAGTCTTTTATTGTCCTCCTCATTTTGTAATACAGTCAGCATTAGTTGTGTCCCAGTTCTGCTGTTATATAATCATCACATTAATCATGCAGATGTTTGTGTGCTGTAAGACACTGTGCATGAAAGCTAATAATCGTGGCTTTGCATTTTGCCCCTTATTTCTGCAGCATGTGAGATCTGATAATCTGTTCTTGTACATTTAAGCGTGAGACCCATGCAGTTTGGTACTGATTTGGCTAAAATCACAAATTAATAGAGATGGTTGTATTTAATGTCAGTATTTGACTGATATTCTATAACAATTCACAATTTTATCATTTTCAAAATAAGCATATCTAAAATATTGTTGCTTTCCTGTAAAGGAAGCTGCTAGCCTGGCTTTAATAGCCTTGGAAACCACAACTTGTCGTTTTTAGCTTTTGTTCTTTGTACAGATAAAACAAACAAGATATAACTTTTTTAATTAGTGAGCTTTAGAGGGATTTTGTTACTTTCAGACAGATCCAAGCTAAGCTAAACCAAACTAACCAGATGTTGGCACTAGCTTCATATTTATCATAGCTATAGACATGAGAGTGATATCAGTCTTCTCATCTAACTGTTGCCATAAAAAGCAATTAATCCTTTCAATTGGTGGTAATTACCTGTGACTGTTTTGCTCCTGAATGGAGTAATACTTGTTTAAACAGTGGATAAATACCAACATTTTGTAGAATTGAATTGGTTTATGGGGTTCTCTAAAATCACAAGCTTTCCATTTATAAATTTAGATTTATAAGTTAATTGCAAATGTCACAAGCAAAATAATGCATCTGTTGTGCCAAATAGAAAATGCTCTTATAATAGTCCCAAAGAAGAGGGAGGACATAATAATCATGGAACATGACTTCAAGTAGCAAAATCTGCCTCTCAAAAACACAAAAAAACATGCTGTGTATTGTACTTTTGGTTGACCTTTAGTTCTGAGACACATTTCCATTTGAAGCACAAACATTTCCAGACTAAAACACATTCCTTTTACAACGCCTCTGGGTATTAATATTTCATATAAAGACAGAGAACGTCCCATATTTCAAGCCAAGATATCCACCATCACTATCTCATGCTGAAAATCAGTCTTTGCTCTTGCAACCTCAGATTTCTATACTCATATTAGACCTCACTTTTTGTGAATATATAGCCTATTTGACATCACACGTTTTAGAAATTAATGTTCCTTTTTATGTCCTTGGCGTTAAATATTTATATGTCCCATTTATTAACCTTTATTCATCCTTTATTGAAGAATTCCATCTTTTTCTCTCAGTAATATCTTGCCAGTTTTACATATATGTAGAACTGCATACTGCAGTGTCATACCAATTTACACTAGTTTGTTTTCCACCCCTCATTCAAAGGGGAACATGAGGTCAGCATGGTGCTAATCTGCCCGTCAAAATCGATTTAGAGAACCTGGTGGAATAGAACAGTGCTATCGCCGTTCTCTCGAACCAGTGCGTGTCCGGAATAATCTCTCTCCATCAGCGCTTAGTGAAGTGATCAGAGGTAGAACTGACAGTCGGCTAATGGGGGGGATTTTCAGCAGTGCCACCCTTGACACGGTCATCTGTCTCGCCAACTCCTTCTATATCTCACCTTCTCCTCAATACCCCGAGCCACTTGTTTTCTTGTCTTATTTTCATCTGTCTTTTTGACGATTCTTTGTTCTTCCCTTTTTTTTTTTTTATTTACATGTGGCACAGATGCTAAGTCCTCTGTACAGTGGTCAAATCCCAACTAGGGATCAGATTTTTATTGTAGGATTATTGTGGCCATAAATATTACGGTAAACTGTAAGAACATGATATTCATTCCTGAAATACTACTACTAGTGTTAAAACAAAGCGAAACCTGCAAGGAAGTTAAGGCTCGACCGCTACACTCACATGACATACTCCTTTCACTGCAAAACATATCCAATTCACCCTTTTGAAGCTCTTTATGCTCTGCTCATTATTTTCCTGCAGGCCTGCTTCCACAGCATCAGATACACTACAAGATAGTTGACTGAGCATTTCTTTAAATGAATAGCCTGTGTCTCATGCATGCTTTGATTTTATTAGGGTGTTAACAGTTTCTGCCTCTGTTTGACCAATATAAAGGCGCCCGCTTGCTGCTAATAAAGACAGGAGTGCTGTGCTGTGTTCATGGTGCCCAATGTCGATAATCACAGTAATAGAAATCGTTAGAGGCGTTGTTACCACCAAAATGTTTGACCACAGTAGTGAAACTACTATAATGTACCTGCACATCTTTAGTTCCTAGCTATACTGGCGTCAAATACTGTCTACTATTGTTACTTTTCTCTCCAATTTTTTTTCCTCCATGATCCTGGTGGCTCTAATTCCATCTGAATGGCAAAGTGTTTCAGATACACACTCTGATAAAGAAAGCAACGTGACCAAAATGCTTTATTCATCATCCCCGACCCAGCTTACGCAGAAGGCAAAACAAACAAGCTCTACTGCCACATTTAATCAAAGGCAGCCACGATGACGGACCTTTCTCACATTGAAGGGCATCTCTGTAGTGGAACTCTCTGCAGAATTTGTTTTGATGAGGGACACCTTTCTGAGTAATGAGGTCAATCATATTACCTTTGCGCCTGACTAAAAAAAAAAGAAGTCTATTTTGGAGCGCAGTCATGGCGATAAGGCTAACCTTGTCATTTCAAGAGTGCACACAGTGCAGTCACAGAACAATCCAGATTAAAAAGTGATGAATATTCAGGCTAAGTTCGGCCAGTCTGCAAGAGTTGAAAGCTACTGAGAAGTCGCCATAAGCAGATACAGTAGAGCTCCAAACCAGCGTCCTATTCAGAAACCACTTTAATATTCCTAGAACGTCTCACTTTGCTCGCAGAGGCTCTGCAGTGAAATGTAAATGGAGTAGATAAGATGGATTTTCAGTGTCATTCCACTTTTCTAAAGAGCTTTGTATGTGATTCCATTCCTCCAGTGACAAAGCAGAGGCTGCATCTTGTTGAACTTACCACTTATCACAAATTGCAAACCCTCGAGGCATTACAGCCTATCAGGAGACCCTACACGGTGGTTGGGTGACTTTGTCCAGGACAAAAGCGAAAGGAGATTACCAACTGAGAGTCACATTTTGATCCTTCGAGGCCATGGTAACCATTCGTACAAACATACAGGAGCGATCTTTTACTTGGACCAAATTAATCCTCATGTACACATGACCCTGATACAAGAACTCCTAAAGAAAACACTGAGGGAGGGAACAGCAAGGATTACTATTTCCTAAAAATAAATGCTATTCTATTTTTAATGTTCACTTTCAATGCAGTATATATTTAGAATGTGTACATTTTTTCAGATTTGTAAAATGACAGAATGTGACACTGCTATTCTTTCCAATCTGAATCCTCCGCCACACTCCTGCCCTTGATAAAGCTGGAACAGAAACAGAATTATTTCATTGATTTATTCTGAATGAAAAGGCTTTCAGAGTGACTTGAAAAGATAAGAGCTCTTTCTGGGCACTTCCAAAGATACCCACACCCTGATTGTTCTGGGAAACTCAAAAAGGTCTCATCTAGTGTTTGAGCTGCTGCCAGATGAGGATGGCTATATTACATCTCTATCTATTTCCCACAGCATTTGAGCAATTTTTCACAGGCAAGATTAATGGCTTGTTCAGTTTCAGACAATTTAAAGTTGCGTGGAGAACCTCTATGGAATTCGCTGAGATTATGAGTTCTATTTGCTGAGGAAATGAACAGTTTGTCCAAATGCCATGAGTCAGCCTTTACTGTGTTCTCTCTTTTAAATGGTGGCTTTGACCAAACTGTATATAGTTTCAGTATATACATCACAAGGCCAGCTTGCAAAATACAATTACTGAACCATCTGAGGATATTATTATTCAAATTTGTTTTTTAGTACTTTCATATTAAAATTTTGCCTACTCCTTCCAAAAATTAGACAACCCTTTTCATCTTCTGGGATTTTCATTTATTGGACCTTTCCCACCACAATGATCCCATCCCTCTTTATGTCCTGCTCATTCATTTTTCATATTCATCTTCCATGCATCACATTGACAGTCAACAGAATATTGCAAATGCTGGTGACTTGGTTTGCATGCTCCCTATTCACAAGTATAAGGGTGTGACACTGTGTGAGTCACAAATGAAGAGCCCTCATGGCAATGTTTTTTCTTACCCAACTTTGTGTATCTGTGTTTGTTCATTTCTAATCAATATGCAGATTTGGCAGATTGTCCTGGTTATACGCTGTTATCTCTTCTTTTTAAATTTAATGGAAATTCCAGCAATTCATTCTTTTCCTTTTGTATCCTTCTTTCATCTATGTTTTAGATCGAAATGTTAGAGCACAAATACGGTGGCCACCTCATCTCCCGCCGTGCTGCCTGCAAGATCCAGACTGCCTTCCGCCAGTACCAGCTCAGCAAGAACTTTGAGAAGATCCGCAATTCACTGCTTGAGAGTCGTCTTCCTCGACGCATCTCCCTGCGCAAGGTCCGTGTGCAAAACACGGAAGGTTTCTCTGCTGAAAGGGCCCTGGCAGAAGGCTGCAATTTGTCAGGCATCCCATTGGTGCGCTCACCTTCTCTGCCTGCCACAGTTGGTGGAACTCTGACCGACCTGGAAGACTCATTCACTGAACAGGTTCAGTCGCTGGCGAAGTCCATAGACGATGCACTCAGCAACTGGAGCCTGAAGACCATGTGTTCACTGCAAGAAGGCGGCACTTATCAGTTCAGTGCCGATTCTTTCAGTGCAGCAGCAGCAGGAGTAGGAGGTGGAGGAGAAGGAGGTGGTGTGGGAGAGTCAACAATTCCTCCAGGGCCAGCGGACCCAAGTGACCTGTCGAGAAGCGCAAGCAAGCTGATGATGGCTTTCCGGGATGTGACGGTGCAGATCGACAGCCAGAACTTCCGTGTTTCATCCTCAGTCTTGGAATCGTCCACTTCTGTCACCCTCGGCAGCTGTGTCCAACAACAAGCAGCCACGACTGTCACAACTACTTCCACAATATCAAACTCCACTCCAGTCTTCATTCCTACTGGTCCCTCACAAGAACCCCCTCCTGCTCCTACAGAGCTGCCAGCTGAACCCATAGATCCCCCACCGCCCCCACAAGAACCCCCGCCACCCCCAGAATCAGATATAGAAGTAGACGATCAGGATGTTGAATTCCCTGCACCTCCTCCGAGTGAAGAAGAGCTGGGGGAGGATGAGCAACCTCCCCTAACCCCTCTGGATAAAATGGCTGCCCCACGAAGCCCAGAGGAGATTGTGGTGGTGGGACCGCTATCCACAGAACCTCCTTACGCCCTTCCACCACAGGGGGCTGTCCTTCTGGGGAGTTTGCCCCTAGTAGAGCCACTGGAGGTCAAGAGGTGCGGCTCAGAGACAGCAGACAACAGCTCAGAGCAGATGAGCAGCAGCAGCACGTCGACAGAGGCACGCTCCACATCTGAAGCCTCGTCCAAGGAAGCACTGCAGGCCATGATCCTCAGCCTGCCACGCTACCAGTGTGAGAACCCAGCCAGCTGTAAATCACCCACGCTGTCCACTGACGTCATGCGAAAACGCCTCTATCGCATTGGTCTCAACCTCTTCAATGTGTGAGTAGCCACTGCATTTTCATTCTTTTGTGTTTAGATTCTAATTACATTTTAAATCAGAGACTTTGTGTTATCAATTCTGAATCATTGCTGACCGGTTAGCCATAATTAATTATTAATTATTAATCTGCACAAAAATGTAGCAAAATACAAACCTTGACAGACCTACTGTGTCTAGTTATGGTCCAATTTATCTGACATTTCTGTCAGGTGTGACGTGCCAGTATTAAAGTGCTTCTTAAATGCCCAGGTTTTTTGTGTAAAACCTTACACAGGTAGCTACTTTATTCCTGCCACTACCCAACTCCCATAGCGTTTTCCTCTGTGGCTTCACAAATTGTCAGTAGAAGAAAAACATGTCTGTCTTGAAAAAGTTGTTTATGTTTGCTGGTTGCAGCTTTTCAGTCATTGTGAATTCTGTTCCCCTCATTGCCTAGTGAGGATAAGACCATACCAAGACGCGCTCCAGACAGGTGCAAGGTGGTTACATGGCATTGAGAGATAGAGAGAAAAAAGTGTTGCCATGGTGACGGAAGTGCATGGGGCCAGAACTGACTGAATCTGTTGTGTTGATTTGTTGAGAGTAACACTGAATCTTTGAAACGTGTGTCGCACTCTGTTTTGTTGTACAAAAGCAAAAGCTAGTTATTATAATTCGAAATATCAATTTCATATTCAAAGAAGCTCAAAAGAATATTATTACATATTACATAATGCATATAATTCATTTATGTTAACATTTATTTCAAGCGTTATAAAGCTACATAAAGTCAAATAATGGAAGCTGAATGGTTTGTGCCTCAAAACAACCCTGATTTTAACTGTTCAACACTTTAATGTCTGTAACCCCATGACTCCTGAAAATGTGCTAAGCAGCCAGCAGCACACTTGGAAGCCATCTTTAAATGGAGAGATTGCCCATATGCTCTATTAGCTTTTTACCTGGAGCCTACCCTAAAGGACCTTAACACCCAACATATCTAAAAGAATTTACTGGACTTTCTTTCTACTGGACTCACATAAATTGCAGGTTTAGCTAAACCACTTATGGAGTAGCTGGGTACGATTACTTGGAATACATGGAGGGGTGCATTCAAATCAATTTACTGGTATGAGTCACATATATTACAAGTTGATGGAGTTGCTGGGTAGAATTAGTTGGAAGACATGGAGGGGTGAATTAAAAATAAATAATGTCAACGATCCGCAAAGCCTAAGATTCTCATTAGTCATTCTGCTGAAAGTTGGGAATGTAATTAAAGGTTCCTTCGGCACTGTGTGAACCGGCACCTTGGGAACTGGACTAAAATATTTGTTAACATTTCAATCCAAGCAGGTTTTTGTTTTTTGTTCCTGCCATTTCTGTAGAAGCTCTCATTGTTTTCCAAAATATCTTGCAGTGACGCAGTATGCACTGTTTCCTTGGGTGCAAAACCGTTACAAGATTTTCTCACGATATTGCCCCCAATTAAGCCATCTCGTACAAATTTAGAAGATTGGAGCTCATGAACACACATTATCTTTTTTACTTCCTGCCAAGCTCTGCAGGGCAATAAAAGTGCACAATAAAGCCGACTAACTTTGACTCAATGCTGGAGTGTGACACTGAAAACAAGAGGAACAGGAACGAGCTGTGCTGTTCCCAGATGGAAGATACAGGGTAAAAGAATTCCCAGGGGAGAATACACAAAATAAAATTTGAAAAAGTTAAAAGCTAAAATAGAGTATTGAATATGTAAAGTAAATCTGAGTATGTTATATTTATCCATTTTCAAAGGCAAGGAGGGGGGTGGATTATATAGAAATTGCAATAAAAGTTCAGATAAACACATCTGACATTGTGTCACACATTCCCGTAGAGCATAAAGTTTTAGAGTCTTGGCCCATGTTGTGGGCATGTCTACATCATTAGACTTAGTTCTTAACCACAGCTTTGTCACATCATAAAACAGATTTAATTTTCAACAGTGGGTTGTAACTGGCACAGACAAAAGATGCTGATAGTGGCGACTTGTTGAATATTAAGGTTTGTGAATATTTAAACATTACAAAACACAGTAAAACTACTTAGAGGATGGAGCTGTGGTTTGGCAACTAAAACAGCCATAGTTCAACTTTAGTTCAGGATTTAATCTAAAATATAAAAGTGAACTAAAACAAAAAAATGAAATGATTGAAATAAAAAGGATTATCTAATCTAAAGTTAAAACATTAGAGTAGTTAATCCAAGGTATGAGTTGAGACTTGAACCCTGGCACTGATTCCAAACATTTTTCCTATATTCTTTATCTGTGCAGAGGACATAACGGAATTCATTACTACTACTTCCATGACATTTTAGCCCAGCCTATCAGTTAGTTAGCAGGTCTACCTAAAAAATCCCTGTCAGGTTTGCCAAAAAGGTCAGACTGTTCTCTGTACATTACTCAATACAGTTATTTTTTCAAACATGTCCACTTTGATAGTGTCAGTCTGAACGGCAGCTGGAGTGGCAGAGAAAGATTGACTCTAGCATTTATCTGTTTATTCAGATTTTATTTGAAACACTCTCTCTTTTTTTTATTACATAACTTTAGAGGAGAAGTGAGGACTGTACACATTTGTAATGACTGTTTAATGAAAGCTCCCAGTTTGATTACGAGGTTCTGTGACTCTTTAGAGATATTTTCATAAAAATGACAAGTTTCGTAGTCTTTTCTATTTGCAATCCCCTCTTCTCATTCCCCTGATCAAACACCTTGAAAGATAAGCTGACTTTTAATAAATTGGCTACAAGGGAAGAGAGAGATAGAATGAGGAAGGGCGAGGAAAAAAATAAAAAGTAGAGAGGGAGAGAGAGAGAGGGAGCAATCGAGCTTGAGGCTTATTAGTTCCACCAGTTTATATCCTCCCTCTAATACATGTGCTGTTGTATCCTTTGCATCTTAAACAGGATAAAACTTGGGTATTGTTTGATCATGCAGACAAAAAAGCTCACGCATATGCACACAGTTGGGTAATGTGATGTGTGAACATGTATGAGTGTGTGTTTGTCTTGCAGCAGGTGGTCTTAGCAGGAGGGGTAAGAAAGGAAGGGGAGAAAATAAATTAAAGAGAGGAAAAGTCAGAAGTGTTGGGTGTGTGTGTGTGTGTGTGTGTGTGTGTGTGTGTGTGTGTGTGTGTGTGTGTACCAGCCTGCACAAGAATAAAAAGATAGAACAGTGTGTGATGGAAATGGAGTGCAAAAGCAAGAGAGAGGAACTGCAAGAGACACAAAAAGGTAGGGGCGGGGTTGAGAGAGAGAGAGAGAGACCACTTGATAAAGTTTCCACCTAGAGTGTGAATGGAATCACAATGACTCCATTATGGGAGGGGAGAGTGTGTCAAGGACATCACACAAGGGAGCTGGGACCAAACCTTCAGCAGGGAACGGCCAGGCAAAGAGAGAGGGGAGGATGTGAGCAGGTGTGACATTAATGACTGATTCCTGAGTAAATTTCTCTTTTTGTATGCATGACTTTTCCACTTAACTATCGGGTTAGACTTAATTCACTTTTCTCCCTCACACATTCAAGTGTAGTGAAGGCATTGATCAGACATCAGAGCGGCTCATGGTGAAATCAGATCGACTTCCATCACGCATGAAAATGGAGCACAATCATGGCGGTATGCATTAAGTTAAAGGTGGCTTGAGAAATGACGGTGTAAGTTTGAACAGAGAGTGCGGGAGAGACGAAGACAGAACTGAATATTATGTCAAGTAAGGCTAATTAACACAGAACAGCAAAGCCTGGCCAACTCCCTGAGAGGGATAACCTGACGCCATGAGACGAGAGCTTTACAAAAAATCTCTGTGTGGGTACGATTTGTGCTTGTTTGTGCGTACACAAACCTGGTCTGTATTAACATTCTGCCCTTGGTGCTAAATGACCCAGCACATAATTACAAACTCAAAAATCCAGATGGCAAAGAAGACGCATTTCTAATTTCTCTTCTGCAGTTAACAGGTGGTACATAGAAAGACTGTACAGCAGATATAGAAAATAGAAAAAAATTATAATTTCATCAATATACAGTGAGTCAGCTGTAACTATTAAAATACAAGTAAATACAAGTGGAAAACTTGTTGTTAAAGCTAACAAATAACAAATAGTTAGCTAAACGTGATGGATAAACAGTTTAATTTAGCCTAAAAATAATGATAAATAGTTGATATAGTTAGTAAAGTACAGGATACATTTTGAAATAGCTAAAAGTAATGAATAAATTGTTGAAATGTTAGCTATTAGATAAGATAGGAAAAAATCAATAGAGAAATGGTTAAAATGCTCCTCCGACTCTACTAATAGTTTTTCAAATACCCAAACACTATAACTTTTAAATAATTAAGTGTTAAACAACAGTTCAAAATAATTTCAATGTGTCAATGTAGGGGTTCATCTCCCAGTACTCTGGGCGAAAATTTAACAAAAATGTCTGCAAACCACAGTTTGTGTTTTTTAAAGAGAAGCAGCCATATCACTATTTTCTTGCCTTTTCAGTGAAAGCATACTTGATGGACAAGAGCAGCGTTTTGCAACAGCAAGTCCACATCAGTGTAATAATTCGGGATTTTGAAGCATTTACAGTCACAGCAAACAATCATGTTCCCACTCAGAAAAAAGGCATAGGGGCGCTAACCGGCCATCAATCTATCACCGGTGTGCATCTGGAGAAATACGCAACATGCAGTGCTGACAGTTAAGCACTTGTACAGGCAATAAAACATAGCTCTCTGAGGTATGGCAACTATGGACATCTGAAATGGATTTAAAATAGCCAATAAAAATAGATCAAGGTGGTGAAGGAAGTATATGATGGGGTGAAAGTCATAGATGAAAAAAAAAAAGTGTGTGTGTGTGCAACAAAGATGCAAGAAAAGTGTGTGTGAGCGAGAGAGAAGGCATGTAGAAGTTTATTTTAATGTCTGTTTGGCATTGTCTCTTGCATTCCCTCTCCTGTTTTGTGTGCATGTGTGTGTCTCATTATGTTTTAGTCTTGTTCTCTAATCACACTTCAACCTTGTAAGAACCCAGTTTTCTGTGGTCAGCTCTGAATTACCTGCTCCACCCACAGGTCCTCATATGTAAATGACAGAAGAGGTAATTCGTCTGTGTCCTCTAAAATGACCCATCAAACGATCACAACATAATCTGTGAACATAATCACCATTGATGGGTGATGGGTCATCTAGGGGTTTTGCATGACAATACTTCCACAAGGACAATCATCTGCACGATCACAACAGGTCCATGTCATGGAAAATGTAAACGTGGTTGTTTTCAGCATGTGCGATGTCTTTTTTTTGCACTACTCATCTAAATTTATCCACCTTGCATCTCCTAGCATCATTGTCTTCATCCCTCCATCCACTTCTGATTAAAAATAATCATCACCATGTGTGATCCATCTGTTGTTGGGCAAACATCAAATGAGTGATATCTGCCAAAATCATTTGGCGAGACATCACCTTCAGCTGAGAGGGTGAGCTGGAAGCTGAGAATGAGCCGAGGCTGTCACAGCAGATGCTTTCAGGCAGTCCAGCCTGTAATCATCGTCCTCCCTCTCTGTCCTTACATTCCTATTCCTGCACATCTGCTCCGTCTGGTCTTCTTCCTGCCTCTTTCTTCTATCCTGCCCTTTATCCACTCCTCTCTCCTCCCCTCTGTCCCACCCTTGCCTTACTAAACCCATTAGCTGTGGTACACACACACACACACTGCTTGGTTATGTAAAGTCCATGGTTTAAAAACTGTATTGAGACTAGAGGGAGAGCTGTGGCAATAATGTGGTATCCTCCCTAGAGCAACTATCCTCTGTCTAATAGGGTTATAAATAGTCACGATATTACTCCCCTGTTCATACAAGTATCTCCTGCCATGCAGTCAGCTAGACTTCTGATAGGATCATAGGAAAAGAGAGGATTTTGAACAACAATAATTCATGGAAACCAATGAGATGTTTAGACAATTTTCTGAAGGCATGAGTATGGTAGGACACCTCATTAACCAGACAAATAGATGTTCACTTAGGACTACTCACACATAGACACATGCAATCTCAAGCGAGCTTTGGTCTTTATGTAAAGGATCCTGCCAATGATTTTGCATGTTTTACCATGCTGAATTAACGGCCTCTTCTACCCTTACTATGCTTGTAGCTTGTAACAGTTATGCAGCAAGCTAACACACATTCAGTAAAAGGTTGAATATAACGTTTGGCCTCTGAAGATTTAGCTCGAAGCAGTTGTAAAAACATTATTGGACAATAAATTCAAGGACTATACACTGGACACACACTGTAAAGTGATCGCACAAAACAGCTGGTGGAAGAATACGGCCACTGTAACCATAGCAACAAATGCTAAAACACAGTGTAACAGTAGCACATGTAGAGAAGTAATTCAGCCATCACAAGCTACTGGCTACAAGAACGGCTGGAGCAGCAAAAGTGTGTTTTATTGCTTGTGAATTCAAATTTTGAGAGAAAAAGAATGTGCTATTAATTCATCCAAAAGTGAAACTGACTTCAGATGAGATTCTGTGTTTTATCACTTTTAGCCCATTGTGCAGGTGTGCTCAGTAAGCACCCAACCTACAGATATTCAGACCAGGAACCTTATTATTGCCATGCATCATTTTATTATTATTTATTATTAATGTCCTTAAAGCTCTTTCAGCAGTAATTAAATCGTGTTGGTGTGGTTTGCAGGTGTGTCACATGTATGGACTTTTGACTGTAGCTAACTGTGGTTATGTATATTAAAGAGCAAATCATCCATCACAGTCACACTATTACCACCAATGTTTAGGACATAAAATTGTGTGTGTGTAGTTCAAAAACACTATCAAGATATGTTTTAACTCACTCAGTCCCTTCCTTTCTTCTCTTTTTTTTCAGAAACCCTGACAAAGGCCTTCAGTTCCTGATTTCACGAGGCTTCATCCCAGACACACCCATTGGTGTGGCCCACTTCCTGCTACAGAGGAAGGGCCTCAGCAGACAGATGATAGGAGAGTTCCTCGGCAACAGCAAGAAGCCCTTCAACAGAGATGTCCTAGAGTGAGTAGCAGACATTGTTTCCTAAAATCGCTTTAGAATAATTTACTTCTCCTCATGAAGTGTCTCTCCTTGGTAATCTCTCAATTTAGGGGAGATCAGGGGTCAGGGTCAACTACAGGACTAGACTGGAGGAAGATCCTCAGCTTCATTAGTTACAATATAGTGTGCAAGACGTGTTGATACCTGAGCCAACTGTGCACAGGCTTATACATTTTTCAACTGGGTCAGACGATTCCTGAAATCTAAATGTAGAACCTAAATTATTACTTCAGTATCTGGTTATTTGAAGCTGTTATTTGTGCAGACACGGACATTTCATTATGTTTTTCATTCGAGTAAACAAACTGAAAACAAGCTGAAATTGAAGTGTCAGGATCCAACAAATAAGCCCTCATCTGAGTCTGAGATTGTAAATGTAGGTTGATTTGCAAGACAGAATTATAGAAGTTGGATTGGGATTAAAACGCTGAATCATACAACCCCAGTAATGCAACTAATACCATCTTTTTCTTGGACCGTCCAGCCCAAGCCCAGATTTCTGTCCAGTCTGGTCTTTACAGCAAAATAAGAATAAAAAGACAAGATAAAAAAAACAGATGAACCCAGTGGGTTTAGAGAACAAGGACAGATGCCTCCTTCTTGTATTACTCATCAAATTAATGTGTAGACACTAACACACACGACTCATGTGTCACTCAAGTGTCACTCCAGGTCATTAACATGATACCATTACTTGGATTTAATCTACAGAGGTGTTTTTTCCCCTGTCTCTTTTCTACTTTTATTTCTATCTTTCAACATCTTCCTCACTCCGCTTAATGCCTTTTTGATTCTATTACACTCTCCCATTCACCAATTACCTCACAATTTGCATATCTACCGGAGGAGATACAGCAGATCTTCCTTTTATCCTATCAAACCAAGAACACACTTTGCAAAGGTCAGACATACACGACACAGCACTCTACCAAGTTGTTCACCCCAGGTTATCTTCATCTAATGTCCATATTTTCTTAAATGGACGGCATCATGGTTCCAAATACACTAATAACAGGATTATGCTTTTAAGGCTTCAAACTCCAATTCACAGTGCAGATATAGTCGGCACAGGTGACATTGGGTTATATAGATGTATATATTCCCTATTTTCCTACAGAGCAGTCATACAGCCGTACTCTTGAGTGGAAGTGATGTTGAAGAGGAACATGATAGGAGACTGCAAAGTGTGTGAGGGCACTTTCGATAAAGTGTAGTCACAGGAGAGCGGGTGAGGGATTGCCGTCTAATGTGAAAATCACTCATGGTGATTTACTGAGCCTGAATGTGTGTGTGTGTGTGTGTGTGTGTGTGTGTGTGTGTAAGGAGAGTGCGAATGCACATGTGTCTATATTTGTGTTTTGTTGTTTCCTTTTCTCCTTATCAAGCTAATTCTCTTCCCTCTCTTCTCATTTCTTCAAGCATAAACAACAATAGTTAAAACGTCTGAAGTCAATTAAGCCAAATTGTGGTTATAGATTCGGGTTCCAAGAAATGCGGCCCCCCCAAGGACTCATTTACTGATAATGTAGTGTACTTGTTTATCAGGAAAAATGAGATCTGTTTTCAGATCTGATGTCATTTACTCATTGGCTGCTCAAAATATGGTTCCATCTGGCCTGCTGTTTTTTTAAAATTTGCATTATATATGTATTTGTGCGTGTGTGTGTACCTGCCTCACAGCCTTGTAAACATACAATTTAAGCCTTGCTATGAAGACAGATGTGTCTATTTCCCTGCCAGACACTGTACACAGATCAACAACGTTTATGCATGATAACAGTATGTGTGTATACATGCACGTGTGTTTCGCCCGTGCCCGTGTTATTATGTTTGAGTGTGTATGGGAAAGAGATGGTGGGGGGAATAGAAGGCTGATGTACTTAGGCTAGAGAGCATCTCGTCTGACGTTACATAAACAAGGAGTGACAGCCGAGGAAGAAGGGAGCGAGGGGTGGTGGAGCGAAGAAGTGAGTCATGAAGAGGGTGATCAGAGAGGCTCGAGAGTCAAGAGAGTTTATCAAGAGGAGGATCAAGTCTGAATCACTGTGTACTATAAGCTTTATCTTTATAAGCATTGTGCTGAAAAAAATGCTCTTTAAATGTAATGACTGGTAGAAAATAATACTCAGTTTAGAGTTTTAGAGTTATAAAGTGACATTCTGCATTAATGCAGCGTTTAGCACATTGCCTCACAACAAGAAGGTCTTGGGAAATTTGTGTAATCCACCAGCTTTGCTTGGGTCTTTCTGTGTGGAGTGTGTGTGTGTGTGTGTGTTTCCTGTGAGTGTTCTGGTTACTTAGTAGTAGTAGCTGTAGGAGAAGTACAGTAGTAGTGATTGTAGTAGTAGTAGTAGTTGAAGTAGTGCTAGGTGTAGTTCTAATATGAGTGGTGGTAGTACTAAATGAAATAGTACACAGTTCATGGTATTCTTACTGTGAGCAGGTTTTGCAGGGATCTCATGATGTAGCACCAGGCATTACTGTAGACTCAGCTATCTGACTCTTTTCTGCTGGAGCAGCATGTGTCACAGTCAAGTACTCACCTCATTAACTCGCTTTGTTCGCAGTAATCCATCTTCACATAGTGTGTGTGTGTTTACTACGTGCATGTACCCCAGTGTTTCTTACAGTACAACAAACAGAAGATCAGAAGCAGGAGGCTATGTCTTGACACCGCTAGGCTACATATTGTATGTTTTATGAATTTTGAGATCCACAGCACCATGTTTCTTTTGAATATTCCCGTTGATAGGCCGTAACAGACACAAGAAGTTTATCTTGAATTGTTGTGGATAGGTTGGAAGTAAACCACATGGAAGACTGTGTGTAAAAAAAGAGAGACTTTAATTTCATAGTTCAATTATCATTCCACTTTGTACCTCGACAGAACATCTCACATCAAAGCAGAGAAAACTTTGAAACCTCCCAACTCATTTCCAAAGTCACCTTTCACTTCAAAACCTAATTTCACCTCCAAATCACCCACGTCGTATTTATCCTCCCCAAACTCATTGGGCAGGATATTTTGCTTTTTTAATTAAAGGCATTAAGCTAGGGTTGTCAGGTAATAGGAGGATTTTCTGCTCGGAGGGATTGTATGCGTGTACGTGTGCATGTGTCTCTTGGCAGCTGTGGCACAGAGAAGATAGCCGAACCCAGTCTTATCCCTGGTGTCTGTGCATGGCTAATACCAGCAGTAAGCAGAGTGGTGCTGTGAGCAGGTAGCAGATGAGTGGACTTCTACATCTTTTATCTTGGTTTTACATCCAAATATCCCCCCATTCCATTAGCGAAGGGGCAGCCACTTCCATCACGTTGATATAGTGCTATAAGTTCTGCTATAAAATGTAATGTATTTTCTTCCTTTCCCCCGCTTTTGCTCTTTCCATATCTCATCCCTTCCCCAATGTGCTCAATAGTTGTGTGGTGGATGAGATGGACTTCTCAGGCATGGAGCTAGATGAAGCACTGAGAAAGTTTCAGGCCCACATTCGTGTGCAGGGAGAAGCCCAGAAGGTGGAACGTCTTATCGAGGCCTTCAGGTAATTATAAAAGCAATGTGTGTGAGAGTCTGTGTTTATCTTGCAGCATTCTCGTTGGTATTAAAGGTTAGGTTAGGTTAAGTTATCCTTTATTGGAATAAATCTAAAATACTGTCAATGGTGTATCAAAAACAATATCCATGCATTTAAAGGGTTAGTATGATGGTTTCTTTTTTTTCTTACTTTTCAAAACCAAAAAGTTTACACTCCAGCAACCCCAGCGAAACTCACCATTTGCAGGGTTCAAGTCAAATTTTTCAATTTCAAATTCAGAAACATTGTTATGCAGACAGAACAGCTGCTTTGAAGGAGCTGGATATGAATATTTATCATCTCGTAGGTTATGCAAAATATTCCTCATTAGACCTAGCGGTGTCATTTATTTTCTACTGTAATGTAACTCTGCGTATGTTGATATTTGAGGGGGTGTAAAAAGTGAAATTAAATACTGTCACTGAAGAATTACCTCTGGGTAATTCTGCAAACCTATCTGGCAGTGCTTTAAGATGCAATTCACAGGGTTTTTTGATCATGAAATATGCCTACATCAACTTTTGAAGGCGTGCTGAAAGGTACAAATGTGAATTTGTGATTTGTTTTCGTAAGATGTGAGCTTAGGCTTCATTTATTTTTTTTATATTTTTTGCCTTACAGCTATGCTGGACAAATATTCAAAGAGTGAACAGGAAAACAAGCTAGTATGACTAAATATAAATCAGACAAAATCGATAGCCATGCAAACAAAAAGAGACATGTTCACACATAAACTTCACCACTGGAGTTTCTGAACTGTCCACGTACGTGAACATACATACTGAATGAATCTTGAAAACACACGTGTGATCTCAGCAGTCGAGTCACACTGCCTCACCTCACCAAACACACACGCTTTCGTCTTTCCTTTCTGCTCGACTTCAATAAAATGTTGACAATGAAGCCCCCATCTGAATAGCCAGGCACCATGTAATTTCTGGCTGCAATTTGCAGTGCAGCTGTGGCACTGTGTGTTAATGCTAACTGTTTGTCGTAGCTCCTCTGGAGTAACAACCACCTGTCACAGTTGTCGAGGTGCCCAATGAGGAGAAAAGCGGCGGCATTGTCATAGTCAATGGGCAGAGAGGTTGGCACTGGTAATGTTTGGACATAAGGCTGGCTCTGCGTGTTATCAGGAGCGAGAGAGATGGGAGATGACAGGGGGGGGGGGGGGGGCATGAACTAGGGGGGCATGAACTAGGAAAAGGAAGGAAGGAAGGGGGAGAAAAGGAGAGAGAGGGAGGAAGGTTTATAAATAACCAGCGTTGCGTAACTGCCACTGCCTCCCCTGCTCCTGGGCTTTGATATGCCTCCAAACACACACACACACACACACACACAGAGAGAGAGAGAAATCTCCGAAGTAAGTGAGGGGGATTTGAAGCAGCAGTGAAAACGAGTGAGGGGAAAAGTGAAAAGCAGCCAGCAGTCTCAGTATCTGCTGCGTCAGTGTGCTAATGAATGAGCAGATATGAGCCAGCTCCCAATGCTGCAGATTTATATTTCCATGCCTGCATTACAGTGTAGTATCCAGACCCTCTTATTTACTCACCCTGCAGTCACATACAATTGCTGTATTTTCTATTATGGTTATTACAGATAAAGATTGAGCAACGTGTATAATCTTGCACCAAAATCCATTCTCACAGAGCACATAATGACTGTTCAATTGCACCATGTTTAGCAATGTGTGACGAAAGCAAAATTGGTTTGGAAGACAGCAGCGAATAACGAATGTGAAGAAATCCATGTCAGTGAGCAGCATCGTGAGCCATTTTACTCTCTCGGTTTTCGCTTTTGATTAGTCATTTTTCCACGTGCAGAGTAAGAGCACACTTAGATGGAAGCAGCATAAATTGAGTTTTTTTCACAGTGTGGTGCAACAGTACATTAAAATTTATAGACAAGCGCTTAATTACTGGTTTCTGTGGAGTCACGGCTTTCAGACACGGAGATGTGAATAAGCACGTGTGTGCAGCCCTGTTATTACCATGCTAAAACAAACACTGCATGATGACGAACACACATGAAAGCACTGATGCTGAATGTACAGACACAAGTGGGAGGGACACAACAACAACAAAAAGTGTACAAAGTATATACATGTTTTCTTAATTTATATAAATGTATTTCATCTAGCAAATCATAAATTCTGATTAAAGTGTTTATCATACTTTCCATAATGTTAGTATACAAAAAAAGCCACATAACTTTCTGCATTATAATGTACTAACCCAACAAACACCTACAATTTCCTTTATAAAGACCTCATATTGAATAACAAAATCAAACCGCCATTTCCGTCACCGAAAACCTTTAAACTCAATAAATAATATACTAACATATATACATTTCTACTACAAAGAGCACTGTCTTTAACTGTACTATCTTTGATTATTTGTTTAAATAAAAACCTGATAATGCATAGCAGTTGGGGTTTTTTTCAGATCTGAGTAGTGTCTGGAGTCTCTTACAAGCAGCATACAACCACAACAACCTCCACTAAGAAAGTAGTTTGTATGTGTTGCCTCGGAAAATCTAGGGCAAAAAAGTCTGCAAATCATTCTCTAATATAAGTTTAAATGCACTAAGCAAGCAACAATACAGTAACAGAAGGCCACTCAGATGAGACATAAAAACCGGCACACATGCACCAAAACAAACTTTGTTTTCCTTTTGATAAGCAGTGTTGGAAAGCGCATTAAAAACTGTATGTGTGTGACAAGGTATGACCGTACTGTATGTGTGTGTGTGTGTCTTAATGCAATCCCACAGAGACATTAGATTCCAATCATGTGGCTCAGTGGGTTTGCAAAACGGTGCTACAGCCCCAGTGTGGAAATGACTGATTAAAGTAACGATTACAATATACACTCCAACACAGAGCCCACAGCCCCCCCCCCCCCCCACACACACCTTCTCATTCCCTTTTTACTCTGTATATTGCAGTCTGACACACAGTAGATGTTGTACTATTGTATTATTCATCCCCTATCCAGGATGTATCCATGCACCTCACAGAAACAGAGTAACGATTTATCTCTCTCCTCTGGGCGCTTCTTTGTAAAACACACACACACACACACACACACACACACACACACAGACGAGTATGCAAACACACAAAGTAGGTGTCTACAAATCTTTGAGATTCATGGTTTCAATACGCACACAACGCAGAGGCATTTCCATTCTCCACCTCTTCTATATAGGGGTGTTTTTTGGGAAGTACATCAAACTGAGCAAGACCTCTGTCGCGTTATTTTGCAGAAAAGTGCCTAGGTAAGGGATTTCATATTTCAAACTTCATATTTCTTCTCTGGGGCACAGTAACAACCTACATAAATCCAGCAACCGGGCCCATAAATGTTGGAGAATGTTTAAGTATGGCTAAGGACTTAGTGGACTCACACAAGATAAAGTCAGAACACAGACACATTCACCCACACACCCTACATTTCCTCCGTAATCCATGTGACTATCCAATCCAGTCGGACGAGGTTTCAGCAGAGGGCCCACCATGAGGTCCATTGTTGCTGGGGGGCAGCAAACTGCTTCAGCTGAAGCCGTAAGCGAAATTAAAGCCATAACTCGCATTTAAGTGTTACACTCTGATGCTCGGCTTGTGTCAGGGAATTTATGAGCATGTAGCGTGTTGAAGGATGCCTTTAGTGACTAAGCATAACTTAGCATCTGTGTCTTTTCTCCCATCTGCTTTACCTTCCTACCTGTCCCATATATTTTTCTAATTCATCTCTCTCTTTGTGCTTATCATCCCCTCTATCTGACCTCACATATTCTTTTAAAAATCCTGTTTTCCCGTTCCTCCCTCTCTGTCATTCTCCTGTTTGTGTCCTCTGTCATGACACACATCTATTACTACACGCATTCATCCCTCTCCTTTCTCTTTTTTGCCCCATACACCGTCTCTTCTCACATAAATATAAATCTTGTTTCTCTTCCTTCTACCATTTATTCTCCTCTGAGTTTTTACCTTCGTCTTTCTCTACCTTCTTTACACCAACAGTCAGCGCTACTGCATGTGTAACCCCGACGTGGTGCAGCAGTTTCACAACCCAGACACCATTTTCATCCTGGCCTTCGCCATCATCCTGCTCAACACTGACATGTACAGCCCCAACATCAAGCCCGACCGCAAAATGTTGTTGGAGGACTTCATACGCAATCTAAGAGGTAAGCGGGCACATTAAGCTGAGTTAAAGTGACATTAATCATAATTTTCTCAAGTAATGTAGGTTGGTTTTTAGGTGTATATATGTGTATATGTATGTTTGTCACTTGAGGAGGTTTTCAGGGGAGTATGAGCTTCATGCAAGCTCATGCTCATAGTTTGTTGGCTCAGAAAGCATCTTTCTCGCTTAAAACCGCTAGGTGTAAGAGGCCTCTTTTTCTCTTTTTGAGACCATGAATGTCCGTACAAACTTTCATGGCAGTCCATTTAATAGTTGACATATTTCAGTCTGGAACAAAGTGGTGGAACAAAAGACCGACTGGCCAGACGTTGCCATTCATAGAGCCGTGTCGCTAGCATGGCAAGAAATATGGTAAACAATTGATTTATTTATGCTAATAGAATACCACCAAAAACTGGAATAAGCCACCACAGACGGGAAGAAAATTGAAAGACCTAAGAAATTTCAATTTACTCTAATATCATTAATACTCAGTAATCCTCCAATATGTTTCTTAAATATCTCCTGTTGGGGGCTTTGAGCAAGACGATGGAGCCCACAGATGAATCAGTGAAAGTGAGTCAGTATCCAGCAGTGTTTGGATCTGCATTCAATCAAAGCGCCCTGCATAAATATAGGTGATAAAAACGAGGTTACATTTCTATTAATGCCCGCCGTGCTTTACACATTCACAACTCACAGCAACACCGCCAGAAAGCACCTGTAATTCTTGTCTCCCATATGCAGACAGATGCTTATTCGCCGAGCGTTGGAGAGACAGGAGCGTCGTAGTTTTCCCTCTCCCTCTGCACAATCAATCAGGGAACGCTGAGGTCGATGCAGAACAACTTTAATAGATTCATCCAGACTGTTCCCCACAATTAAATTAAGTTGGAAAATCAATTTTGGCATCTTATGCAAATTAAAATATGCCACTCTGTCTTGGCCTCTCTATTTGTCTTCTGCTCAGTTTACTATGTTGTCTGTCTCTCTTATCTTGTTTTTTCCCGGTCATAATATTATTTTGTCTGTTTATTCATCCTTCTGTCCTTGTTAATATTCTCTATGTTTCTCACTCTTCTTTTCTCCTCACTCATGTTTTTCATACACACTGACGGAAGAATAGCTCACCCAACTAATTGGCTGAGGTGAAATGCAATTATGCACCAGAAACCAATAGTAATGAAGAACCGTAGAACATTCATTATCTCAATTAAAACAGGCCGTCTGTGTCAAAGCTATTCCACAATGGGCCAACACAATATAAACCAGCTTTCAGTAGGAATTAATCCAGTATGTCAGTTTGAAAATTGTAGTGTCTCTGTTATTGGATACTTTTCTTGTAGCCACGTTTCCCCTGTAGCTGAGCCATGACTCTTCTCTTTCCCCGTCTCCTCTCAAGTGTTGGCTTGTCAGAAGGCCTGTTGATGAACAGCAGCCCCCCCATAAGGACTTAAAGTGAAGTGAACTCTGTAAATCTGAGACCACCCTCTCTAAAATCTTCAGCCATGCTAGCAGCTCTGTGGACTGTACTTGGGCGCTGCAATGCGTTGAGCTATGCTAATGTCAGCATGCTAACATTATAAGGAAATTACATTTTTAAATTGTTAATTGTTAATTTTTTAATGTCTAAGAAATAATTTTCCAATCCATGTAGTAATTGTTGAGATAGTGAAAGCTTTGATCTCCTGGTGTTGCTAGAGCCACCAAAGTCATTAGGATTCATCCTCTTAGCACCATGGTATCTGTAGCAAAATGCATAGCAATCCATTCAATGGATGTTTTGGCATGTTACTAAAGACCAAAAATGTCAACCTGCTGGTGGCACTAGAGGTTAAGTTGGGGAATCAAAGTCAGTAGGATTCATTCTCTATTCTCTATCCATTTAATAGTTGTTGAGATATTTCTGGACCAAAGTGGTGGAATCAACCATAACTGTCATGCAAAGAGCACCGCTAAATAAGAAAGCAGTGAAGTCGTGAGGAGTGTAAGGGAAGTGGGAGAAGTGGCAGAAAACTAGATAAAAGAGACGTTCTGGATAAAAAAAAAAGTAACTTATTAATCTGACACTTTACACACATTTCCCCCTGGACATCTCCTCCTCTCCCTTTGACTCCATAATGTGCAGTGATGTCTCAGCGGTGTCCCAGGGTGCCTCACTGTCAACGACATCACTTGTGGCGCCTTCATTTTCCACAAACACATCCTGCTCCATTGAAAACTCAATGTACCACACAGCGTGGTACAGCTGTGCAGATATAACTGGGAGGGCATCTCGAGGGCACCTCTCAGCCTAATGACATGCAGCTCTACCTGCGTCGAAATGCCTCGGCCTTGAACTGCACTGTGTTCCAGACAGAAAATCTCAGAATGAGTGAGGCGGCGTGTTAACCTTTCACTAGCCAATTAACCTCCTTTCACATGCCTTCTGCCATTACTTAATGGAGACAGTGAAAGACAGAAAGTCAAAGAAGGACAGACGAGGAGACAGAGGGAAAGAGCTGTCTTTTGAATTCTAGTCTCTCCTTTTTAAATAAGGCAAAACAAATATGCATCATTACAATCTGTATACAGCCATGTGTGTAATATGATAGCATTTGTTGTATATACATGTTTGTGTCCTGCCAGAGCAGACAAACTATGGCACCTCTTCCTGTGTCAGAGGTTCATATTCCCTCTGATGGACAGAACTGACTGCTAAAATTAAAGTGCAACCACCCTGTGATGTGTGTATACTTATGTGTAAATCAGCTTATTCTCATTTTAGGAGTAGACGACGGAGCAGACATCCCCAGAGACATGGTGGTGGGAATCTATGAAAGAATACAACAGAGGGAGTTGCGCTCCAATGAAGACCACGTCACCTACGTCTCCAAAGTTGAACAGTCCATCGTTGGCATGAAAACGGTAAGGACACACAGACACACTTATATATA
>JAVQJL010101745.1:0-25337 GCA_036024295.1 Nannoperca obscura
CGGGGCATTTTGAAAAACGTTAAAATCAATTTCCTTCACCGCTGTTGTCCCCCCCCCCCCCCCATCACCTCTTCATCTTCCCTGTGTCTTTATCATACTCTGTCACTCTCCTCTTCCTATTAGCTACTATTCATTTTTTTTTTGTCTTTTCTTGCTCTTCTTTATCATTATCCTATTCATACCTTGACTGGCTTCTCATGGTCCCCTCATAACGTATCCCCTCTTTCTCCAATCCCTCTCCTCTCTCCGTTTCACTGCAGCATGCCTACAGTCAAGGTGACGGAGAAAGAAAAAGAGGGAACATGTCATTCAGACTACGAGGCGTCCTCCTGCTTTCCATTCAGACGCACAAAGCGAGATCCCTGCCAGGCATCACACTGATGTGACTTCACTGGGTAGCAGAAAACCCCCGACAAAGTCACAATAAATGCTGCACAGTCTTCTATGGGATCCTCCTGACCACAGCTTTGTCTCATTAGAGGTACATTTCTTAGTCCATTTATTTGTCAGACACTAGAGTCAAATGCATCTGGAAAATCAATAGGTACCCTGGGTTATTTAAAACACTGATGTCACTGCAGGTTTCAGGGTGGGTCTTCTTGACTTGATGTTAAACGGTGGAAGTTTGCCACCTGCTGGTAATGAGCATCACCTTCTCCAGAGTCCCTGATCAAACCTCTCTAATGGTTACTTTTAAAATACCGACCCTCTTGACATTTAGTGCTGCCAAATGTCTACACAAAGCATTTCATTCTGTTAAGGTCAAAAGGGAAGTTCTTGACGTTTGACTAAGAGGGGCCAAATTAAAATGCTCCAAAATGTCTTGATGTTGTCCAAGTTTTCAACCCCGTTTACAATTTTGAAATGGCTTCGAGCGAAAACATGCTTAACATTTCATGCGTCATTCACTTTTGGTTACCCACAGACAAGCGGTCATCCTTCAGATGACCAAAGTTCAAGCCCTGTATCTCTGCCAGCCACAATGCAACAGGCAGTCGCACATTACTTTCTGTCAAACTGCCCCTGCACATTATTAAATAGCTAGGTCATTCACATATACAGTTTACCTTTATGGAGTTGGAGTCCAGAAAAATGTTCACCACGTTCCCTTTGCTGATTGGAGTTTCAGCCAATTCCAATTTTACGAAGTTGGATTTTTGACCCTTAAAAATAAAACATTTAGTTAAAAGGTCAGTATTTAGTTTAAGTATTTTAGATATATTAATGATTTAGGACTTGGATAAAATGTTATAGTAGGAGACTTTAAATACTGATTATGGTCACATAATCAATATTATTTAACACAGCGTGGTTTCTTACCACAGAATGGCACTGTTTTTTGAGAAATATCACTGATAAACCCATTGTACCTACCTGCTAAGTGACAAACAGCAAATTTAGCAACTAATGGCTAGCTAGCTGTTTCCCTCATAGTTAACGTTGGTGGAGACCAAAAACTGAGCAACGGATAGTAAATACTGGACTTTCATTAGCCAGATGGCTAGAAACATGACTCAAAATGAATGATAATGTTGCTCCATGTCTGCTGAATGTGAAAATAAGCAACTTTTTGCTAACATGGTAACGGTGATAGCTGTATTATTTATATGGCTAAAATATAAAATAATGCAGGTTTACATATAAAGCATTTAGTTAAGTTAGGTAATTATTTTGTTATTTTTAGCTAAATTAATGAATAATGTGGGACACTGTAAAAAGCGATTTAATAAGGAAAAATCTAATTCCCCGGTACATGGAGAATCATGTTACACAGAAACATAAAATCTTACATAAAGATGAATGGAGGCAACATCTCATCAGGGAATATAACAAGCACATGAAACTGACATCTGAAAAATTTATACTATATGATACACGTAAGGACAAGAGGTCAGCACGTGTAGTACAGATATATTATGACCAGTAGGTTTAAATATAGTTACAAAAATCAATGAGTCTCTTTAACAGAAACTATAATTCAACCAGAAGAAAAAAATAGGATGAATACCTCGCAGTTATGATCTGATGGCTTGGTTATTTAAGGTTTATAGATTAATAGAATAACGTTTCTTTGTCACTTTGAAAAAAAAATTGATTCGTTTTAACAACAGGGTGTGTAAAAATTCAAGGATAGGCTACTTTTTTAAAATACACTTTGCTGATCCATCATGACTAATGCTCAGGTGTCCTTGATCTTTCTCATCAGGCTTTATGAGAAAAAATGGTCTTCAATCATTTCTCCATTACGGAAACTGTCATTCAGTAAGCACTGTTCAAGTAAAATATTTTACTGTCCATCATTGTAGCAGCATGGCAATGTTGTAATTTAAAAATCTTTCATGAGATTCGAAATATTTGTGGTGTGTCATAAAAAATAAAAATAAAACAGGCAAGGTTTTCCTTTTTTGAATGTGTCATGGCACCATTTATTTATTAAAGTTATGCATAACCTTCCAACTTGATCATTGTACAGTATATGTTGAACTTCATGACATTATTAGAATATCAGTCAGTCAGATCAGCATTGCCAACAGTAGCAGGAAGAAGCATTTCTGTCAGGAGCTGATACAGAAAGAGCGTGACTGCTCCTTGTAGAAGAGGGGGAACAGGGCAAGACACCCGAAGGCAGATGAGGAAGCATGACATATAGAGTTGTGGGAGGGGATAAATAAGCATGAAAGCTGTGAGGAAAAAGAGAAGGATGACACCCTTAAGAGTTCACAGGAAAAACAGAGGGGTGAATCACACGCAAAGGAGAAGAGGAGCGGACGAGAGGCAAAATACCTCTCAAAGTGAGGAGGAAGGAGGCAGCACAGAAATGCAACAGGACCAGATCAGAGCCTTCGGACTCTTCATTCTAGTTAACACCACACCTAGAATTGATCCAAAAATTCTAGACTTTAACACAATTCAAGAGGTTTTTTTTAACACAATGGGATTTATCCTTTACCAGTGCAACTCTGGCCTCTATCAGTCTGAATATATTCCTGCCATTTCATCAGGGTAAGCTAGGCTAGTGTGCTTGTATGCTAGCGTGCACTCAACACTCACACTAACCCTGTATGACTGAAGCAGGAAAAGCAGCCAAAAAGGTAACACCATGGCCAAAAGCATGCAAGCAATGAGGGAAACACTTTAAAAAAAAAACAACAACAACAAAAAAAACAAAATAAATACATCTTGGGATAAAAAAAATCTTAATACATTATCTTAAAATTTTCCTTTTCTTGTTTTGTGTTTCATATATATATATATTCTAAACACACATCTTTGTACATTTTGGTATAAGTTCTCTTTCTTGCAGGGAGCTCCGGGGAAAATGGGTGTTAGATGGTAGAGGGGTGAGGTTATGGGGCAATCCCACTTCCCTGATTGCCTTGTGCTGAAGGGGGGAGGGGGACTTGCTCACTTCTCAAGTCTCTCATTCTGTGTGGCAACCGTGGGCGACGTCAATGAGCAAAAGGGGGCTCAGCAGTGAGAGGACAAGCTTATAGGATGTCCAGAAAGTCCAGGACACAAGAAGTAGGAACAGACAACAAGTTGGTACTTCCTCTTTGGGACCAGAGCCAAAAGCACGGACTTCCACTATCTCTTATCTGGGGGGAAAATCGAGGTGGAGGGTCAGAAAAGGGACACATACAGGAAGTTTTTCATATATTAAGATCTAGTGATTCATATGTTGACACTGAGCATGAATTGAGATACCTTTGTTTCCATCTGTCTCAGCTGCTGCCCTCTCTGGCCTTTGGCGTATTAGATTATTGTACTTAGCCTCAACCTCCTGCAAGAGAACCAAATAATTCACTGTCAGATCGGGCAATAAAAACGACCACAATGTGTAAATATCGTACTGTTTTTACAGGTGTGTGTGTGTGTGTTGGTGAGCTCGATGGCGGTTACCTTCAGATAGTTGAGGCCGGCCTGAAGGTTTCTAAGGTGAGACAAGACCTGTCTGCTAAAAGAGGAGAGGCTGCCGGCCTGTGACGCTGAAGAAAACCTCAAGTTGATGCCGGAGTCAGCGGCACAGCCTTGCGAGGTGCGCAGCTGCTTCCCTGTGGTTGATGCCAAGATGTCATCATCTGTGCTGCTCTCCACCGGGCCACCGTAACCCTCCAGGACTAAATATCCTGCTGAGAGAATCAAAAGGAGCCATTTGGTACTACTGCCGTGGGAAATACACCGGTGTCAGGGAGGACCACTGAGCAAGCTGCACCGTTTAAGAAGCATTTGTCTACTTAACCTTGCAGTGTGTAGTGTATAATGACATTATACAGTTGTTCAAACTTTCTAGGCTTACCATAATCTTCAGGAGAATCAAAGAAGCCTGTGTCCCCAGAGCCCAGGTCCTGAGTCGGGTCTTCTGTCTGGGAGCTGTTCTTCTCTGAGCCGTTGTGGACCATCACCCGTGCGCGGTTGTCTACGGGGGTCCGCAGGGAGGTGGTCCTGAGGAGACGGGCCCCCGTGGAGCGCTTGTTCTGCTCTGCAGCCTCCTGGGACATCAGCTGTGTCACCAACACCTGCTTTAATGCTGCCACTGCGAAACAGGTGGGGTGGGGGAAAGTTAGGGTTAACGAGTTTTAAAAACACACAGCTGATTAAATTCACTGCAGATGTTGCACTGGATTCAAAGAGAATCTGTTCCGCGTGCTCACGTGTTTTCAGTGCTTCGTCGGCTCTCGAGGGGAACGTGTTAAACGAGTCTCCTTCTTTGCCATCTTCAGCCACTTGGTAAGGAAGCTCTGGGTCCACAAAACCTTCCTCCTCCTCCTCTTCCTCTGCCTTTACTCCCTCGAACGGATTATTACCTGGTAGAGAATTCTGCATCACACTTCTAGAGGCTGGACTGCTCTCTTTATCTGGAGGGGTATAATTCGAGACGGGTTATTTATATCATAAGGAAGAAATATCTTTTTAAATGAACATGGAATACGAACTGTTTCTAAGAATAACGAGAAATGAGGCTCCAGTTACCTGTGGACTGGGTGCTGCCGGTGGATGTGCGGTCAGAGTCTCTACTCAGCCTGGAAACACCTGCTGTAATGATCTCCACGCCATCTCTCTCTCCTCTGGCAGACAAGCAACATCTTTTGTTAGCGGCAAGCTCAAACCTCGAGAACCAGCTGATCAAATCAAATTATAAAGACGATAAAGCAACATACTCAGTCTGAGGTAACGGTATGACGCTGTGAGGTTTGACATTCATAGCATCGGCTCTCTGGGTGATTAGACGCTGCCACCTTGTGCAAGGGGGAAAAAATGTTTTGGGCCCATTTCACAACTGGAGCAATAAAAATGATATTAATCAATCAAAAGGTGTGTGTGGACTTACGCTCTCTGATCGGAGACTGTGGGTGCCATCAGCTCATAGATCTGGGCTCCGTTTTCCGACATGGATAGGACGAAGAAGGACCTGTTGTCTGGCAGGAGAGAGTGTGGACAGAAGGTTTTGGGTTGAGGTTTATCCCAGTTCTGTCCTACATGCATGAAGCCTGGTAACCTTATTATGGGTTGTATGCCTGGATGTTGTATCGTGAATTTGGAATTTTTGAATTAAAACATTAAACAGAAAAACAGACAGGAGATTGGATGTCAACTGACCTGTGGCCACAGGGCGCACCAGCACAGTGTTGAGTTTGATTATGGGGCTGAAGATATGTTTGGTATCTGCGGTGCCTGCCAGGTTTTTACTGGTACACTTGAGGATCAGACGCTCGTCTTGTTTCTGTAGCAGAACCAGGATGTCCTCCAGGAGGAGCGTGTACAACTCTGAAAGGAGACAAAGGATATTTGTTGTATTTACCGGTCAAACATGAGTGGTGATCTGCTGGAGTTTTTGGAAGCTATATGAAAGCGTAATAACTCTTATAAACTCTTATAATGTGCTGATTACAAACCTATAGTCTTGTCCTTGACTTTCCATGACAGCGGCCCCTCATGCACCATCGTTCTCTTTGTTAGATCCAAGTTCTGATGGATGTACAATGGGAACATAAATTCAGTACTCTGGTCCGTGGAGCTATTTCCACATAGCGCCACCTTTCCACCTTGCAGATATTTCAAACAGCGTACGTGGGTGTACAACAAGTGAGTACGCACTAACTGAAGCTAAAAGGGTCGTGTAGCTAACTCACCTTTAGCTCCAGGATCATGGGGTTGTCTGTCTGCTTTAGAGAGGAGAGGTCCAATCTTCTCTGATAGTCCTCCAACCTCTAGAGGAAGAACGAAGAGATATAGAGAAAGAGGAAAAGGGATAAGTAAGTCCTCTTTAAAAAGGAAGCCACTGCCTGGGGAGCAAGGGAGGTAGTGAAAAAATAAATTGTGGTGGAGCAGAATAAAAAGAGAAAGAACTTAGGATGAGACTGAATAGGAGGAAGAGAAATGTCTAGGGGATGGCATAAAATGGAAAGGGGGATTTTACATCCCCAAACATCACACCTGCTTGTCCTCAGATTCCTTCACAGCCTGGTTGACGTGATTGAGGATCTTTCTGCAGCAGTCTGCTGCCTGCTTCACTTTGTCCTTCTCCACTGCGTTGTCTGTAAGACATTAGGACATCGAATAAGTATGGCCTCCTTAGTTCTGCAGGGGGCCGTCCGGCAAATTGATATTTCCTCTGTCCATTAACACACCATCGTTCTTAAAAATTATGATAAAGCAGGAGGGCATTATGATCCCGTAATAGCTGGTTATACTTTATCGTTAGTGCGTTCTCTCTGTGTGAGACCAAAACCCCAGCCAAGACTAAAATGATGGACCAAATAATGGCGGAGACATTTCCCAAAATGTGCACTATCGCTCCAGGACCATTACAATGATAATCTCCCCATTCGTCTCTGTAATTCACTAATGCTTGGCATGTTGCCACACAGAACCTCGCGTCATTTGGTTTGTTTTTATCCACTTTCTTCTATCTCAAGAGCTGATATCCATTTTTATATTCAGGTTATGAAATGCAAACTATGTATTATTCCTGTATTGCGTGTTTCCATGGTTACTCGCAGCATGAATAAACTCATTTACATATTTAATGAATGGCCTCACAGGACCTAATTGATTGGAGGATCACAGGAGAGAACTGCTGGAGACAATAATGGAACTCTACTCGTGAAGGCCAACTGCAGGGGCGTAGAGCAAGAATCCAATTCTTGTCTAGGTGACAATGACAGCTATCACACCAGGTATGTTATACGCCCTTAATGGTACCGCAAAGCAATTCTAGCTATCCAGCCAGTGTGATGAACTGGACTGCCTACAGAAAAGAAGTATCACTAGTTAAGACAAGAGAGTCTAAAGCTGGAAGCAACAGTGAAGAGAAAAATTATATTAGTGCTTTGAAATTGTCCTTTTTAAAAAGTAGTTCACAATTTCTCTCCCTGTGACAGAGTCAGTGATTGACTAAGTATTCGTGACTGAGAGGAACAGACTTTGAAGTGTCTGAATCAGACTGCAGGAGAGGGATCAGTTTTTGTACCTGCATGAATGGTAAGCGGTTTGTACGAATGCACAAAGCTGCTCTGTGGCTCTTCCTGCAGGCATGTTGACATTAAGGCTTCACGTGTGTCCAAAGACGGAACGAGTGGCCGGCAGGTGCTTCATTATACGCTTTAACCACATCATGTGTGACGCCCACTATATTCTATTAGAAGGCTGCAGCAATTAGTCAAATGCTGGAAAGTTAACTGCCAGAAATGTTGATAATTGATTAATATTTTTTTAAGCAAAGGTGCCAGAAATTCAGTTTTCAGCTTCTCAAATGTTGAGATTTGCTGGTTTTCCCACTTTCCTGTCAGCCGTTTGAAGACACTAAACTCTGGGAACTTGTGATGGGATTTTTTTGCCATTTAGAATAGATTAATTGATTAACCAAGAAAATAATTGGCAGACTAATGAAAATAATCATTAGTTGCGGCTATTCTGCCAGATTTTGGTTTATTCAAACATCTTGTTTGTAATCATTATAAACAGCCAAGACCCTGCACCCAGTCAGTATGTTGTCATTTATGCACTAAAACAAGCTTGTGCACATAAGCTGATTACATCATGAACAAATCACTGCTGAACAAAAACTGTTGTGAAGAAACTCTGATTGGAGAGGCAACAATACAGCACCTGTGTACTTGGCGATGTTGTCTAGTAGCAGGGGGTACTTGGTGAGTCGCTGCATCTCTACAGGAATGATGTCCTTAAGCTGCAGTCGGCGACACAGTCTATTACTCTCTGCCTCCTGCAAAACCAGAAAAGTATATATACAGGTTGGGTGAACTTAAGCGGTCAACCAACAGGCAAAATACATCTTGTGATGGGTGACTCAGCAAAACTAAATGTAGGTTTTTATTCTAAAAAGTGACATTTAAGCAATATTTCCTGAATAACCAACATATTTACATATCACTCATTTAACTACTCTATATGACGCATTCATTTTTTCTATTCACTTTTACTAAAAAGTTATCGCTGTTGAGTAACAATTTTCAGCAGTATGTGAGCACGATGTCAGTACCTGGATAAACGAAGTAAACCGCGAGTCCTTCTTCTGTTTGGTCTTGATGATCTCCAGAGCGAAAGGCTGGTTACTGCAGAACGTCCCCACTGCCTGCTTGATCTTCTCCTCCTCTCCACTGCCGAACTGTAACCACGCAGCGCAAGACAGGACGGAGCAGAGACGGACAGAGGTGGTGATCAGCTACTCACTTGATCTGGGTCAGGGGCAGTTGCCATGGAAATGACTAGTATTTAACCATTACCATGAGCAGCAACACCCAGAAGGGGGCCAGGCTTAAGTCCTCATAGCAAAGACAGCTTAAGTTTAAATGTAGACTAGATCAATGCTCAGACCCGCGGGGGACCGTTTACCCTACTTATCCCCCATAGAGACATTTAAGACAAGGCTGCCAGCCGATATGTGGCTACCTCACATCTAATGTATCACACATGATATCAAGAAGCGGAGATGTCAGCCAAATCTAGGGCACCGTCTGACATAACCATTTCAACAGGCTTTCTATTTCACTTGCTTGCTTCCACTTTGATTTCATTTCTCGTTACTGAGAAGGGCAAAGTTATTATTTGGTGCGTTTAAGGTTTTGTCTTTCAGGATTTTGGTGTAGGATTTAAGGATTTAATGTTAAGTGTAAACGCGCAATTAACCCCATTTGTTATAATATATAAACTGTACATAACTACTTTTATGTACAAAAGACATGTCAAAATTAATAGAATTGAGGCTTAGGAAAGCTATCGCATTCCAACATCAACATTTTTTCTCTTGCTATAAGGCAATTTCGGTCAACAGTTCAATTTCTTAGTGCACAATGTGTTTTTTTCCCCCACCACATCAGTCGTCTTTAAAATTTATTCAATATAAGAAATTGTTTGAAAGAGGAAATACAATTTCAGCCCAATAATTGTACTCACCCAGGAAAGCAAGTCGTCTCCTATCTGATCAATTACTGAAGACTCATTTCTCTTCCGAACGGCTGCCATTTGCTCCAGTATTGAAACTGAAATTCAAAGGAGAGACACCAATGGACAGTCAGTGTGTGTGTGTGTGTGTGTGTGTGTGTGTGTGTGCATAAGATAACAAAGATGAAGGATACAAAGGGGTGCTGAGTGTACGCACCATTTGAGTTCTGTATTTCATTCTTCTGTTTTAAACTTGATCTTAATTCTCATTACCTCACTTTGGAGGCTGTTTTCACTGCGTCTTAGTGGCTTCAAGAGCAGTCAGATAAGGATTTTTGATGGATTTCAGGGTGTGTGTGTGTGTGTGTGTGTGTGTGTGTACCATGCAGCTGTACAATCTCCTCCAAATTGGTGAAGATGTTCTTGATGTCAGCAGAAGGCAGGATGGCATCTTTGAAGAGCTTCTGGTAGAAAACGTGGTCCAAAACTCTCAGCATTCGCACATGTGCACGCTCTGTGTAAAACAGCTCTGCAGACACCATGCAAGATGTTAATTCAATATGGGAGATCATTTGTGCGGCACAACGTAACGTACATTTGACAGCAACTTGGGTTGGATCCCAAAAGAAAAATACTCTGCTGCTGCACATCTCTCTCTTCTGCCTTCTACTCACTTTATTCTATAACACAACAGTATTTGTAAGCACGTGGGAAAGAAGGAATATTCTTTGAAAATAGATCCGACTTTTATCAATTATCATATTGTGTGAGCCATGTCCTCACCATTGATGACTTCCTGTCTCTTGATTTCCTGAGGCCTGAGACCCGCTAGGACCTCCCGGCCCACCAGCTGCTGCCAGTTCGGAGGGTCATGCTCAGAGTCAGTTCCCTGGTCGTCCTCACTCTGGACATCAGAAGCACCGAGTCCCTCAAGCCTGGGGCACGACAGAAAGTTAGCTTTTCATCAGTTCAAGTATCACTCCTTTTTTTTTTTTTTTTTGTATCCTCACCTTCTCATGACCTTTGGCGTTCCTTCGTGAGCTCTACAAAAAATATTAAAGGAAAAATCAATGTTAAAAATAAATATTCTCGATGTAAGGAGAGAAAGCATTTCTGCAAATGTGACTGCAAATGCACCTGTCGCTTTCTCGGTCATCCTCTTGGAGTTGGTCCAGGCTGTAAAGGTCAAAAGGTGAAGCAGGGTATGGCAACCCATCCAGAGGGTCGGACTGAGGGCCGTCACTCAGCCTGGAGGGGCCCGAGGTCGGCGTCCCACCTGAGAGACAAGTAACAAGTTAGAAACCTTCGCTTCCTCCGTCCTTTTCTTCTACTGGTGGGGGTTTAATTCAGTCATTCAGTAGCTCACCCATATCAGTGTCTCGGCTAGTGTCTGAACTGTAGGTGCCGCTGTTCGGGGATGAGGTGTTGACAGACGTGGAGTGTATGAGTTCAGAGCCCTCGCTCGATTGGCTGCCTCTTAGACGACCAGCTTCCATGTGCTCACTTGCCCCCAGTGTGGGCTGAGACAACTGTTTCTGAGGCCGAGGGCGACCATCCAAGGCTTTACCCACTGAATACAGAGAAAGGTTGTGCCAAATTTTAGAAAAGCTTTAGAAGTAAAATTGTCGCTTAATTTTGGCTCTTTCAAAAGTCCTAACTCACCCGTTGCTGCTTCAATGCGGCTGGGCCGACGCTGAGGTCCAAGGATGCTGGTAAATCTCTTCTTCACCTTCTCTTCACCTTCCTTTTCTGTCTTGATGCTTTTCTGTATTTAATCAGAAACAAGGGTCAGGTGGATGATAAAGGGAGAGAGAGAAGGGCCAAGGCGCAAACAGCAGCTTCTGCTAGGAGCCTTTCTCCTAGCAAATAAAGAAAATGCAGCGAGTGAGGGAACAACTGTAGGAGGTGTGGCCTCGAGGCTACGTAGTGTGTGTGTGTTTGTTTATGTGTGTGTGTGTGTGACAGGGCACACAGAGGAGACTGACCGACTGATATTTCTTTTACATAAATTCAATAATGTAGACAGGTCCCAACAACATTGATGTGTCAGCATTGGCCTTGCATGGTGAAGGCTGATTTTAAAAAGTAGATGGGCCATTTTCAGCCCACTAAATGCTAACATTAATAGCAGTATTGATGTTGTTTCATCACGGTACAGTTTTAGTTTTAGTTTTAATTTAGCTTACTGCTCAAAAAATACACCTTAAAGTTACCTCTTTAAGTACCTTGATCTGGTGCAGAAAGTTGATCTTGACCCGTTTGGACTCCAGATTGCGAGGTTCCTTGACCCTCACGCCAAGGTGCTTCATGTATGTATAGATGACATACTGCATTGTAGTGCTACGTTGAAAACAAACGTGACAATACCTGAGTTCGGTTTCTGAATTCCAACCAACCACAAAACTGTGCTAAGATCTGAAAAGAACAAGTGTCCATATTGTGACTTGTACCATATGTCAAACCAGTCCTTCTCGTACAATTTCTACACAAACCATCTGGGGTGTGCTGCGACCATATGGCATTTCAAACAAGACTGTTTCAATCAGTCACACTTTTGAATTATTTAAGATAAACATACTGCATAAATTACATGTTATCTTTAAGAGACTGCCCGAGCGCTTCATTTGTAAACTGTACAGTTGGGCTGGGATGACATCAATATGTTGTTATGTGCTCTTTGTCGAAACATCAAAGACTATTCTTGAGAGATTAAAAATTACTACCACTGATTGATCAATTTAAGAGTCAAAACGTGTAATAAAATAAGCCGTGACGCTGTACACATTACAGAGTGTAAATGCAAGACACAGATGGTTGGAGGGGCAATGAGAGCCTCTGAAGCCCTAAATGATCCCCTTCATATGCTTTGAGAAATACTCTTTATATCAATTAAAAAAATGGTCCACAATATAAGTTTGCTTACCATTTCTCTTCCTCTGTGGTCTGAGTAGTTAGCCTATAAAAATTACGGAGGAGAAAAACTGTCTGAGTGGCTAATAATGGTTAGAAACATAACATTGTGAGAATTTGATCATCTGAGCAGCATGCGTCTGCATGTGCTACTTACAGGATATCCTCTATCTTGGTGACGATGTTTTCAGCATATGAGCGCTCTCGCTCCAGAGTGACGCGGTCTCGGACTCTCTCTTGATCCAGTCTGGCCAACTCTACTTCGGCCACCGTCAGGCCCATACTGCGCTTCTGCCTACACGGAGCAACACATCAAGTCATGTACTGTGGTTAGCTTGATAGCAAAGAAATCGTTAAACAGAAGGAACGGTACTGAGCGAGATATACTATGTTATTTTTTTTCTTCTTTCTTCTAATTGGAGGCTACCACGCAACAGAAAATACCAATTCAGAGTTAACAAGTTAACCTGAAATCCTCAAGGTTCTTCTGGATGTCAGGGAGCAGAGAGTCCTGCAGTGTTTGAACATGTTGTCTGTTTATTTCTTCTGGAATCAGTTCTGTCCGCCGCCGGTCTGCAAACACATGCAAACACTTAGATACACCATACCCTCAAAATGACACTGGGCACACAACCAAATAAAGCAAAAGCACAGTATGAAGTACTTACCGAGATCAGCAGAGATGATCTCAGGAACAGCAACTTTCAAATTCTATATTTTAAAAAAAGAAGAAGAAAATAAAAAGAGACAGTTTAATACATTGATAACAAATTGGAATGAAAGTCTAGCAAAACACTTTCAAAGGAGATTAAATATCAATGTGAACGAAGATCATAAATCAAAGCACTTATAATCACATGTCATCACTTTTGAATGATGTCAATTTATTTAATGTTTCATTCTTCATCATTCTGTCCTCTAAATGTGACAATCTCAGAGTTTCTGTCATCCTGTGGATCATTTGATGTTTTGACAAAAATCACATAATTAGTGTTTCAGATTTTCTGACAACATTAAAAAGGCGACAACAACAGATGTCGAACCTTTCTTTAGTCGAATTAGTGTCATTTTAAAAAATGCTCTGGCAACGTTGTGAGATGTAATATTTTACCAGTTTCTGTCAAAATCTAAATCAGTGACGTAATGTGTGCATATTGTGTGACGGACAGACAGATGGACATTGGTAGAGTCAAATTTGTAGTTTTGCCCATATTTCACTGTGGGGAACCAAAACTGTACTTACTGCTCCCCGGTCGATAAAAAAGGTGTGGATGGCCATGAATATCCGTCTGGTCTCTTTAGAGTTGGTCTGCTTGTAGAGGTCAGCATAGAGGTAGCACAGCTGAGGACACAAGATTAGGATTAATAAAACAAAACAAAACAGTGAGCTGTAGTGTCTGCCAGTCTGCAGGATAACAGGAAATTAATACATAAAAGATTTTAACAAGGTGTGAAGGAAGAGGGTCTTACCACAGGAGCAGGGTCGAACTGAGAGATGACATGGTGAAGGAAGGCTGCGAGGTGGGCGGGGCGAGACTTGAGCTGCTCAATGCTGTTAAAGCTGTTACACTGGCCATTTGTCTGAAACAAAAATCGCAGTTTAAAGTCTTGTCGTCTTTACAGAGTTTACATATTATTTAGGCAATGAAAACTTTTGAATTGCAGTACAGTATGCCTTTTTAAAACAATTTGAATAGGACAGCTGTCTTTAGTAAGATTATGATTGAGATTGCCCTGTGGTAAAATACCTGCTCCTGGTCTGAATCAAAATAGTCGTCCTCAGCTCCAATGATTTGTGAGACGAGGCGGGAGGAAGAGGGACTGCTCACTCTGGTTGGGGACAGAGAGTCCTGGGGAAAAGACAGTGGTACACTGTGGTAAACTGCATTTGGACAACTGATCTGGAGAATACTTTCACTAACAGAGATTATTCATCAAATACATATAAATGTGCAATATTTATCTGTGAAACATACTTCACAAATGTTTGCAGCAGGAAAGGGAGTGAATAAGCACATTTCCTGAGCAGAATGTAAAGAGTATAACTACCAGGTCAGTGGTGTCCTCTGTCTCTGGAGAGTGGCAGGAGTTCAAGCTGTTCCTGGGTGTGCTCTTTGGGCTGGGGTAGGATGAATCTCTCGAGCACAGGCTCTCTGGAGATCCAGGCCCAAATCTGCGAGATATCTGGAGGTTGAGTGGAACAAAACATTACACTCCCAATCAATCTGAATTAAAAAAAAAAACCTGTTATCAAATATTTTATTTTGTTAGTTATCATACATGAGCAACAGTATTTAAAAAAATAAATCAGAATCGATATATACCTGTGCACTGATGTCTAGATCCAAAGTAGCCAAAGCTAAGCAGGACAAATTATGACCGATTTATTTAATTTAGATGTCATGAACCTATTATCCTAACGCTTACCTTGTCTTGTAATCAAGACTTAATATGAAGTTCAGAGTGAAATTGTAATGATGTTGGTTAGAAGTGCTGATAGGTGACAACTCACATGAGTGCTGCTCCAGGACATGTCTGTACTGTTGTCTCCCTTAAAGATGAGAGGGTGCTCTGTCTCAAACATGCTACCATCATCTGCATCGCCACCTGGAACAGCCTCCTATAGATTCATGTATATTTGAAATTAGTTACTAATTATGAACAACCTTATTACATAACAAGATTCACAAAGTGCAGAATCAAACACATTTTAACACAAACAAAGAGCAAACTAACAGTGCTACACCAGTAATAATTAGTAAATGCTTGAATTTAGAGTTTATTCTTATAAAATATAACTTTTAGAATTGAGAGAGCAGACTAATATGTTGACATACACAGGATCAGTGAGTGAGGTATATAAAATAAGCTGTCACACAGACACAAAAGAGTGGCTTCCCACAGTCACAGCCTAATCCTCTGATGAGATTAGGATTATTGTTTGTCTGAATCAATCCCTAAACCCACTACACAAAATTATACAAAGGCTGCTTGAATGTTGCTGGTAGATTAGTGTCCCTAGATACTCTATTCTGTATGCAAGTACATGGGGGTAGTTAGTTAGTTAGTTAGAGGGGGGTTATTTGCTTTACCTGTGTTGCCCCAGTGGCCTTGAAGAGCTGACCCTGCAGCTGAGAAATGTGTTTCTTAACTTCCTGGATGTCTTTCAGTAGTTTGGGGGAGGGGTTCCTGCTATACTCCTCCTTCATGGCCTACGCACAGCAAGAGGGATGAAATCAAAACAAGGAATCAGGACCAGTAGTGTCCTGTTATATCTATACAATCAGGCAAGTCAAATATGTCATATATTGACTCTTCTTAGGAAAATAGTGTCTCAAAATCACTGCATGAAAAACAGCAGTCTTATCAAGTGTACACACAACCTGCCTCATACTCAAAGTGGTGTTCTATTTAAAGGTGGGTGAGAGCTGATCCTTTCATTTTCAACACAGATAACACAACAGGCTTTAGATATACATAACGGTGAAAAAAGGGATGCAAATCACTTTGCTATTGCCCACATCTACCACAGAAAACAGTGTTACAATATAGAGAAGACAGTAAGTGGAAGTAATTGTTTTGCTAACCTGCAGCTCCTGCTGCCCTCTTGAAAGCATCTTTTGCAAGATGTCAACCTTCTGGTTGCAGATACTGCTATTGTCATCCTGGGGGAAAAATGAAAAGGTTTTAAAGTTGAAAAGCATGTGGAGGAACTGCGCAGGTGAAAAGCATTTAAGCAAATATTATTATACATAATCCAGATGCATAAAACAAATATGTAAGCATAAACATTTGTAAGAAACTACCACAAGAATGAAAGCATATTTAGAAGGAAGAGAAAGACACAGATAACCCAGGTGAAAATCAGCAAGATGATGAGGAGGAAGGAGGAGGAAGAAGGAAGGCAAGTTTGTGGAGGCAAGATATAGAAAGATTATAACTGATGTCTTTAGTACCCATGGTGGTTGAGTGGAGGGGAAGCGGTCCTGAGGACTGTAGGGGCGTTCTGTTGCTGGGGAGTTTGGAGAGGAAATGCTAACGCCCAACATTTCAGACTCTGCTTCAGACAAAGGGATCTGGGCGAGCCCTGGAGGACGCCCCAATACTGTGAGGGCCACATAGGACCCCGCTAAAATGGACAAATCAAATCAAAATGTTTTTATTTAAGCTTCATCTATAAAATGTGGCTTTTTTAATAGAACACAGATAGAGGAACTTACATTTGATAAGCTTTACCACCTCAATGTGATTAGAATGTGTAACAAGGGTCCCGTTAACCTGGAAGACAGCAATGGTATAATGACTCGAATTAAAAACAGACACCACGTCCAAAACCTCGCATTCTAGGCCCATGTCCCATTTGACATCTCATTCCCAAACACGGTGTAAAAAGAGCAGACATGCTGACTGACCAGAAGGTGGCAGCCTACAGCCTCTATATTGTCCTTGGACAAGAAAACAGTGACGTTAGCAGTTTAAGACATGGAGGCACAACACAATACCTTGATGATCCTGTCTCCTGTCTGAACACCTGCCCGCATAGCAGCCCCATCTGGCAAACACAGAGGAAAAAGAGGGTTAAAGCAACAGAAGAGGTGAGGAAAGAAACAGGACAAACAGAAGAATGACACAGACGGAAGGAAAACAGAAAAGACATATGCCTTCATGGTGCAGTTGTTCATATTTCTGCACAATGAGTATACCATACAGCCGATGCAAAGTGGCTATTTGAGTGCTATTTTGAAAGACCATAACAGTGGTTATATTACGAGAAGGACCTGTTTCACAGCTCCACCCCAAACAAAGGGATTTAGACATGTAACAGGTTATTATAAGATCCACGTCTGACTCTATAGTCAGCAGCATACAGCTGAAGTAAACCAAATATTGCTCATAGGCTACTTCTGATGTGCATTTTGAGTCTTCAGTTGTGCATTAGTATGGACATTTTAAGTAGTCACTTAACTAAGGACAGAATTCTGCAGGTATTTCTGCCTCCGGAGCTTTAGAGTCCGGATCTATGGTTCTGCCCTCGTGTTCCTGCTTAACAGCCGCTGCTGCTATTACTGTCATCGCTGTTATTATTAGTATTACTATTATATTGCCATTAGTATTATTTTTCATGTTAACATCTATTCCATTACCATAATTATTACTTTACATCTCTATATAGAACAGTACTTCAACCACCCCTCAACCCAACCGGTCGAGGGAGATGACCGTCAACCTAGAACATGGTTCTGGTCGAGGTTTCTACCCGTTACAAAAGAGTTTAACCACTGTCGCCTAGTGCTGTTTGCTCATGGTGGGAATTGTTGGGTCTTTGTAAATATAAAGAGTCGGTCTAGACCTGCTCTATACGAAAAAGTGCCCTGTGATAACTTTTTCTGATATGGCGCTATATAAATAAAACTGAATTGAAATGAATGATTTTGTCTGATTAGTTGGTCTAAAAGTAGAAGAACAGGCGTGACTTAATGATTTGACTGTGGTTAGATATTTGGATTTGATCTGTTTCAGAGGCTCCAAAATGTAGTTAGACTTCATCTTGCCCATTTTAAACCTCAACCCAAGTATAAATGGGAGGACCTTCAGCGAGATACTTGATACATTTAGTTTGCTTCTCAGTTCACAATGAAATGAAAAATAAGTTGTATAAATTATTGAGATGCATGTAGATTGCTCTTTGTGTTGAGTCAGTAACAACAGCACAAATGTGTTAGCCACACGGGGATAGTTAAACACTGCCAAGGCCTGATGACAGTACAACGAAAGTCGGAGATAAGTTCCCTCCTATTACGTTTCTCTCCACCACTGTACAGACCGTGTAATGTTTTCTATGGCGTGATAAGAGCTTACACCATCCTTGACCTCTACAGACAGTGCAAGACTGCCGGGGACCACATAAGTATCCTGTCAAAGTCCTCTCTTAGAAAGACGTTATGATAGCAGAAGCTGCAGCTACTGTGAAACCACTGAGGAGGAAATAGACAGTGAGCGGCTTCACTTCTCCAAGTAAGTGCGAGAGCGGTGGTGGCGGTGGCTGAGTCCCAATTACCCCTCATATCTGTGAGTTTAGAGCAAACTACCGTGACAGTTTGAAGTCAGTGCATGAAAAAGGAGCGCACATCTCTATTACAATTGCTTAGACCAGAAGTACTCATTGTAACAACATCTTTTTCTTCTTCCTTTCAAGTTTGGTTTGAGACTCCACCTTACCTTCTTTGACAAGCTGTACAAACACCGGGTTGTCACCACTGACTGTGAGCCCAAAGCCATTTTCATCTTTCTGGATGATTACACATCGCTGGACCAGACCTGCAAGTGAGACGGACAGGACAGAAAAAAAAGCAGTGTCTTCAAAAAGGACCAGGAAGTCACTAAAGGAAATGGACATGACAAAAATCAAAGCTTGGGTTTCAGCGAAGGATAAGTGTGTAGACACCTGATTTAAAGGATAGGTTCACATTTTTCAAAGGCTATCTGAAAACAATACTTACATGCACAATAAAAGAATAATTGATCTCAGTATTCTCTCACATATATCACTTACGCTGATATTGCTTTAAGAAGGGATTGTTTTGCAGCTGGTATGGACAAAAGGAACACTTACAGCGACCAATAATGCTTTCAGTGTATTGGGCATGTGAGCATTGTTTTAAGACAAAAAAGAAATTAAACTACCCTCTAACAATAATCCATCTCTAGTAGTCTAGGACTCTGTTGTCAGGAACATGATAAAATCCCATAATGTGTGTGTACAGTAAAGAAAGCTTGTCATAGGTTGGCCATTTAAATAGACCAACATTTGAAGGATATGAATTTAGGAGAGAATGTATAAAAAACGTTTATATTGTCAGCTATCTCATTTGGTATCTTCAGGTTTTTTTACACAGTGTTTCATTAGCAAGAAGAGATTAGAGCTTAGCTAATGTCTGGCTGACACTGACTAGACTGACAGAATAGTACACACACACACACACATTTAAAAAAAAAAAAAAAACCACAATGGCAAGAATGCAAAACAAATAAATGGACAAAACAATGGCGTCCCATGTTATCATGAACAAAAAGTGAGTATAATTTATAATAATAACAACAGCTATCTTAAAACATCTCTATAGAGCAGATTTTATAAAAGGAACCCTAACTGAGAGGTGACCCTTAAGAGGGTTTCTTGATGTGTCTGAGATTTCCTGGTCAGTGCAGCATCAACCAGAGGTGAGCCGATCGATAAGGGTGTAGAAATAGGTTAGGTAGAGCTGAGGGAGCAGGGGGAAGGGTAACGGGCAGAAGGCAGGGGCGTCAAGGAAACAGATGAAGCCATATGGTTTAAAGAGCTGGTGTGAATTTGCCTCTAGATGTTGATCTTTTGCCTGCGTCCCATGCTGGACAGTATTTTAGAGATCTTTGGTTGGTGTTTGTAAAGCGTGAGGAGTGGGAGTGCTGACATGATCACTGATCAGGTTAATCCATCTAAGCTAATGTATTATTCAGAGGTTTAACTGATCCGTAATCGGCACCCTTTGCTGAAATAGAAGGAAATGTACTCTAGAGAATAAACTGACCTTTAATACTGACAGAGTACCTTTAAGCCCCGCAATCACAAAAAGAAGGAACCCAAGTCATTAGAATACCACTAAAGGTCAGACTACTTTTCTTATATCTAAACGTCTGAGTAATGAGAGCATCAAATGCTCTTCTGTGATAAACTGTTTTCATCTGTGGATTTCATCCGTTTCAAATTGGTGCAAGACCAGACACAATAGAGATAAATGACTAAAAGAGAAAGAACACCCCGGCGCTTTGATGAATATGATAGTACAGGATTATCTTGATAAACTGTGTCCTAGACAGAGAAGACGTCAGCAGGAACTGGGATTTCTGACGGCTGTCTTGAGAGTTTGTTTTGTCCGTTTACTGCACGAGGTCAGGCGCCCACTCATTTAGGTGGAAATCTTAAATTTCTGTCTCTGTCTAAAGACATAAATGTACGGTTATGACGACACTCTCAAGCCACAGGGGCAACGAGGCTCCATAACGACCCTGCTAACATGTGGATTTTGAAGACGTGTCACTAAACCCTTTGTTCAGTGGGGGCTTGGCTGTACTCCAAGTGAAAGTAAGTCCTTGTAAGCATGTAAATATTATTTTCTGGTTCATTTTAAATCACATTTAGATTATCACTTAACTGAAAATGTACATCAGTATAAGGACCTGACTCAAGTGTGGGATTACGGTTTAAAGTGAACTGTTCAACTCCATCCTAGTAATCCAAAATGTATCTCTTAAATTGTGCTGAGCACAGCTGCTGAAGCCTTCTACAATGGATTCCAATAGTGACAATTTCTAACCATGAAAAAAAATTACTAAAGCATTCATGGATTGACACTGATTTGGTGTATTTAGCTGTATTTTGGCAAAAGATATGACTAGAACTTATTGAGCATACAGATGGCCAAAGGAAAAGTGGTTTTCTTTTGAAAATATAAAAATCCCAAATATCTCACAACCTGGCAAAGTAATCACTGAAACCGCTGTACTAATCAACAAGTACGCAGATGAAAAATGTAGTGTTTAAAAACAAGAAGGCCGAGTACACACAATCATGGGACTGTATGCTTTGCCCGCTGTCATCCTATAATCATCTAGGGAACTGTGATACATTGAGCACTACGCACTTCTCCGATTTTAAACTTTGTTGCTGTGCTGAACGATGTAATTATGTGAACCATAATCCCATTTACTACTGACATTTCAAAGTAGACCTAAAGTGATTTATCAGTAAACATTATTCAAGTGAAAATGCCAAACACTCCCTAGTTACAGCTTCTCAATTATTAGGATTTGCTGCTTTTCTTTGTATATGATAGTAAAAGTTAGTAAAGTTTTGAAAATGTTTGACGCCTTAGGGCTTTTGCACCTTGGGCTTTTGCAACAGTGTGATGAGCTTTAGTAACTATTTTCCACCATTTAGACAAAATAATCGGCAGATTAATCAATAATGGAAACTAATTAGTTGCAGCATTGTGTCAAAGCACATGCAATCAGCTTTTAAAAGCCAGAGAAGTGTAAACATGGAGAAAACGTCTCTTAGTTTTCAGACATAGTCCCGCAATTTATTCACTTTTTAAAATGTGTATTGACTTTTCTTCAGAATGAATTTAACTGTTATGCTCAGGTGATCTCTTGGCACTGATTCTGCGCCCATCTCAGTGGGCCACGCCTCCGATTATGGAGTCAAATAATATAATGATTCAAATTAAATAAAACTCTTTTGCAATTACTCTGCTTAAAACATCTAATGGCAATTTCACACGAGGGTCTGCAGCATGTATAGATGCAGCTGTCACACTAGCCATTCCAGCAGGAGCATCTTACCACAGGACTCTGGCTTCCCCTCTGCTAGCACACTGCTGCTGCCACTCTTCTGCACCACCAGAGCTTCTGCTCACAGCCCCCACCACGCAGACCACAGCGCAGACAGCACAGCAGCAAACAAACACGCACGCACGCACGCACACACACACACACACACACACACACACAAACAAAACAAGACCCAACACAAGGAAAGGAAACACAAAACAGGAAAGAGAAAATCATGAGGGAGAAACAATCATGAGAGAAGAAAAATTAAATGAACAAATAGGTAGCCTAATGAAACATAATGGTTTGGATAGGTAGTTACTAAAAATTAAGTGGCTTTGTCTTTGTTGAAAGTGCTTTTTTTTTTTAAATACCTCCACTCCTGTAGGTGTCACTCTACAAATTTATCGTGACTTCAAAAACAGGGGCCACATGTTTCCAAATGTTGTATCCTGCATTAAAATTACGAGCTTATATCATTCAAGTGCAGATTGGATTTAAAAATGCACTGGAACCTAAACAAAATACACATCATTTCTGAATGATCCAAAAATAGTGTCGTAATACTTCAATTGCCTTATAACCTATATGAGCCTTCATATTGGGACTCCAGTATGCTCAAATTGCAATCACTTATAGCATAATAAAGACACAGCTGGTGACATTGCAATTATACTCATTGCACACCAGAAGGTGGTCAAGTGGCAAACAAGCTAATGATAAAAATAAATCCAAAACAAAGTTGCAGTCAATAAAACAGAAGGAACCGGTGTTCGTCCAATAAATCAAGTAAACCTTTTTAAAATGTCCAGTATATTTTAAGTCTTGCATAAATAAATTATAACATAATTGCTGCACGCATTATTGAAATGTGAATCTCATCAGCCACCAGTGTTAACATCCATTTCCAGAGTATCTGACTACTCCTGCCCATCCCTAAACCCAAACCACTTGGAAATTATGACAGAAAAGGTGCGACTAGAAGAAAATCTGGGAAAAGATTGTTAAACAGTTCATGCAACTTGCAGATAACTAAGAAGGATAAACAGAAATGTGGACTAACAACATGCAGGCATGCAAAAGGTCATGATGACATACATTTAAAATACGAACCATTTCTAGAAACAATAATCTAAAGGCCTAAAGATGTAGTCTTCAATTAAATTAAGAATAATTTCATTATTGATGATTTTAGTGTGGCGCTACATACACACACACACACACACACACACACACACACACACACACACACAGGCAACAAAGTGCATGTCTTGTGTAACCACTGAGAGAACATATCGTGTCTATGTTTGGTTGCATCATACAGAGATAAGCCACCATGTGGTGTGGAGGATTTTCTGTTTTGTTTTGAATACAGAGGCTTCGGTCCTATCTCAAATCATACTGCCCTTACCACGGGAAGTGTCACCATATCATGCAAGTCTGTTTCTCAACCTTAACAGTCTCTCACCCTGCAATAAACTTGAAACTGCAGTGCATAACAGGCTTAGTGGCTTTTGTGCCTTTCAAATATGCATCGAGACCACCCAACCATTTTGAGCGTACAAAACCCACAGCGCACTGATTTATGTAAAACTGCAAGTACCATGTGAACATTAAACACGCAGCTGCAGATTTTAAGGGTCCTAAAACCAAACCTTTCTGTGCTTATCGGCTTAAAACGTGCTACATGTAATGCAACATAAGCTTCTGCCAAACAGTTTAATGCAGTGTGATGCAGACTTAGCCAATAAAGACACATTATACTGTCATTAGTTGAACTAACTCAAGTCCAACTCCTGTTCATAAGTCCTGTTCATGAGACCCGAACAATTATCTCAAATCAGACCACACAAGTAAAACGGATGCTTTCAAAGAGAGCACAAAAGCATAGAGCAAGATACACACACTCACACCACCTTTCACCATCCCAGCATGCCTTGTACATCGAGCAAACCAGCCCAGCTGTGATACTGTTTGTGTGTGTGTGTGTGTGTGTGTGTGTGTGTGTGTGTGAGAGAGAGAAAACATGAGTCAGTCAGATAAAGTGATGCACTCAGAGGTAGAAAGACAGGACTAGGGGGAACAGTGTGTGACAAAGAATAAAATAAAAAGTGCAAATAAGAAAAACAGAATAAGAATATGAGCCTGAAAACAAAAGTGGGAAGTTACCTGTAGGGTCAAACTCATTGGAGGGAAGTGAGGTTTTTTCACTTTTGGGTTTCTTGTCTGGAGGGTGATCTTTACTGAGAATGCTGCTGGTTCTAGAGAAAAAGGAACCCCCATGAGAAACAGGTAATCCCAACAAAAACAAGCAAGTTAAATGCAAAATGTTGGCATTGATCCAGTATGTTCTGTGACAAGCAACACTCTTTTAAATGTAGCGTTTTTTACAAGCAGCATCATTGCATCTTTCTGTACTACCATGAATATGAACAAGCTGCAGGCAAGTGAGCACAGTGAAATTACACCGACACACAGACCCAACAATTGATCGCTTCGGCATTGAGAATAATGTGGCAAGAGGACCTCCTAGTCTATGAATCATGCTGAGTGTGTCTACTGTATAATGTGACAGCCAGAGAGGATGTGGAGCCGCTCTGCTGAGCGCCCAGAGAGCAAGGCCAGAGAAAGGACGCTCCTCAGAGGAGGTGCTACAAGGCCAGACTCCGACTTGAACCTCAGGAGGCTATGTATGGCTGCCTCTGCCTATACCGGCCCCAACTGTGAAAGGCCACTGTTCTGTTCACAGTGAAAGGCAGTGATGGGCCGCCCTCAGAAGAGGGACCCCTTTGTCCTTCGCTCTGTGTGTGTGTGTGTGTGTGTGTGTGTAAATGAGTAAGAAGGGGGGTAAGGGAGAGGGTATGTTTGGTCCAAACTCTGAAGACTTCTGTTTCAGCATACGAGGCCTAGTAAAAACCTGCCTCATTTCCCTCGTCTGGAGCTCTGTGTATGTAAACCACTGGTGTGTTTATGTGCGTGGCCACAGGATTACCTACCCATAAGCATGCATAAATCATTGCAATAGAATATGAAAATAAAGATTCTTACCTGATTGCTTTCTTGGGAAACCTGCAAGATAAACCAAAATGGTCATCAGTATCTCACAGAAATGACCTGACAGCCTTTTAATTCAACAGTCAACAAGTAAACAAATGCTGAGCTGATTTTGCCTATATGGAGGCTGAAAAACAAGACGCCAAGCCGACAGCTTCTCCTGAGACCCATATAGCAGTAAACATGATAATCCTGATCAAACATCAGAGTTCTTCAGCTGCAGATTAAAGCCCTTTCCAGGTCAAATGTCCTCCGGCTCTCACTGATCTCAGCTGTGTCTGTGTGTGTGTGTGTGTGTGTGTGTGTGTGCACGTGCGTGCGTGCACCGTGATTTCGTCTGCACAGACACCACAACTTGACTGTAATAATCATATCCGAATCACATCCCATGCCTGTTTCCTTCGAGGGCAGCCTTCCCTGAGACAGATTACTGCCACAGAGTGACGTAGTGATGAAATCATTTAGAGATACCATCAGCATCAGAATCTGAATCAGAAATACTTTATTAATCCCAGAAGGGAAATTGCTTTTTGATACAGTTACAATGCTCAATAAAGTTATTGAAAAAAGAATAATAAACAGTAGAAAATAGAGGGTGTAGA